>JAODUO010001228.1:77500-251837 GCA_025642075.2 Ridgeia piscesae | reverse complement strand
TTGCGAGAGCTATGCTGCGTCGCCTATCGACTGGCGGCTTCCGTGAAATGTAAACAAAGCTCCAATCAAACCAGACAAGGCCCTAGGCAAGATGGCAGCGCCCTGTGTTGAAAGTAGCTCAGTTTAAAAAATATTAAAAATATACCGTGACGCTGTGCTTGTCAAATTATGGTGACAAGTGCTGTAAATTATATGTTCTTATGTTTGGGCTGTGGTTGTTCAGCCGCTTCACTCCCCCTTTAATCTCATGTATTATGACAAAAACATTTCTGAGTCTATTCTGTATTTTTCAAGATATGCTTCTACATTGAGGTGGTGATTTTTGCGTAACGCGAGTCACAAAATTATAGATTTTTAATTTTATACAACAACCTTTGGTAGTCTGAGACTGCCCATTATAAATCTCCTTCTTCTTTTTATAGCTTATTAAATGATACAAACTATATCCATATCTAGTGAATCTATACTGTGATATTGGACACTGAATATGTGTAACGCGAGTCACATGTAACGCGAGTCACGAAAAATAAGGTATTGTAACGCGAGTCACAATGCATTTGTTAATTTTTTCTCACTTCTTCTAAGACATATATCAATTTGTTGCAAAAGCAAAATATACACTGCAGTATTAATGTTTTCATTAATGATAATTCTGCCACGAAAATAAATTTGTTTACTAATATATCCCATAAGCCTTTAATGGCCCAGTTTATTATTAAACCACGTGCTTCTTTAAAAACAAAATATTTTGAATCTGATTTCATGTATTACCAGTGACTCTCTTTTCCATCATTATTGAATAATAAGAAATTACTTATGTTCATAAAAAATAAATTAATTACAAACAAAAGGGTTCAAATTAGTTAGCTGTGTACATTATCCCCACACATGGACATGTGCTGAATGCATGCCAGACTCACGTATACACGATTTTTCTACTATTCAGATAAATGTGTTCATGTTTAATTTCCATTAAGTTTTACATATTAAAATATTTAGTTTTGTTTTGCTAGATAGCAGTCAGTGTAGGAATTATTTAGTAAGATTAACTTCTTATCTGTATACCTAGGTAGGTGAAAATATCAGCATGAATTAATGAAAGATGTTAAATTGGTGATGAAAATGGGTTTTGCATAAGAAATTTAAGATATTAATTGTTGCTCTTAAATAAAACAACATTCAGAATTAGTTCTTGTATGTTTATTGAAAAACATTGACATATTCACTAGAACCGAGTTCAGGTTCTTTCTCGACATTCACAGCCGCTGAAAGACAGTGAAAGAGACTTCTCAAGCTCTGTACTCAAGGTAAATATAAAGATTACTGCAAACATCAGAATGAAATGAGTACAAAGAGCCATGATGCAAAGAAGGCAAGGGAAAATAAATGCTTTTGCCAGTTGGCAAAAGCAACAACAAAAACAAAGAGACTGTTTTGGATCTGTCACTCCCACCAACTCTGAAAGGGCGGAAAGCTGTCATGCGAAAACTGTACAGCACAGTTCAAATTGAGGCATCACCTGATCAAAAACAATATTATCTATGACAAAGCCAGATGAACACAAACGTGCTATTCCTGTGGTCCACATTGAAGCAGTCAAGTTGTTCTATGCTAGAAATAACAACATTTTAGTTAGTTTTTATATAAAAAAAACTTGCATGTAAGTGGTCTTGCAAAATAATTGTAAAGGCAACTTTTATGAAAAACAATCACCTTGTGTATTTCTTTTAAAACTATGAAATCTTTCTGGAATTAAAACACCAAGTTCAAGTGTGCATTACTTCCTTTAAAATAATACAATAATTTAGGTTAATGTATTTTTTAAATGTAATATTGTGGGTTACCTAAATTACAGACTGAAAAATTGATTTCCCTAAAGCTAAAATATGCATAATGACTTATCTGTGATAATGGATTTCATGTAACGCGAGTCACAGTAACGCGAGTCACGCTGATTATCTAATATATTTGTATGTTATTGAGAACATTTCAAATCACTAATGCCATTTTTTGAAACCTTATTTATTTGTGTTTCACACAAGGGTATTCATTGTCTGCTATAAATTTATACTTTGAGGAGAAACTTGTCATGTATCAAGTGACGTTTTTGGATTTTCCGTTTGCTGTAACGCGAGTCACGCTAAGATTAGATACAAATAAAAATCATACTATGTAATCAACTTTTAATTTGTTGGCATCATTTAATATCTTATGCCTTTAAGTTCCTCTATGCATAAGTTGAACTTATAAAATACATTATTATAAGAGATATGTCAAAATAATGTTCATGGAATGGTCAAAATATGTAACGCGAGTCACGTGGAAATGCCCTTCATCACAATTATATAAAAGTGTATATAATCTGAACCAGAAATGAATTATCTATATACTGATGTACACATCATTGTTGTATGACTAACTGAAACTAATTGATATATAATTTACGTATATAAAAAATCAAGATGCCGACAATATATATATATATATATATATATATATATATATATATATATATATATATATATATATAAAATCAGTTTTGTTTTGTTGATTCCTCCATAATTATAAGCAATTATTTTCTCAATTATTATATCATTGCAAGATATAATATGTTGTCAATGAGAACCACAAAAACTAACTCATACATCAACTGTGTTCTATTTTATGTCACTGAGGAATTTGGTCCTGTTTTTCTCAAATCAGGATTGAAATATTACATACAGCAAATGACACTGTCATCACAAGTGCTATGTGGAATATAGCACATGCAAGTACCAATCAAAATTATATTGTGTAAATCAGAATACATTTGCCAACACAGTGTCATCAAAATTACTGTGGTGTGACTACAAAACATTGAAAATAATCAGAGTATTATTTTTGTCAATAATCCAGACAAGAAACAAGATGGACGATAAGATACATCAAAATCAGGTTTATTTTGTTGCTAATGCGCAATTATTTGACAGCTCAGAATCGAATGAAATATTGCCGATATCAAACACGGCTGTCAACATAGCTGCTGCATTCACATTTTATTCCATATCATTGCACTAAACTAACTGCAATTTTTGCTCATGCTAACATGAATAGTGAAACATCTGCGATCGACTGCTGATTTGATTTTGCTAGAAAGTACCATTTTTCTTGATAGATATATGCAAACTTTGTGTCAAACTATCGGTAAATCTTCTGTCTACATCCGGGTATAATTTGACGAAGTTTCTGCGAAAAACGAGTGACATCTAGCGATTATAGTACACACTAGTGTCAAAACCCGATATTTCTGTGTTCAAGATCAAAGAGGTTAAACATATTTAAAATAGACAGGAGTTTGAAGACTTATTCAGACATAATTCCATTATAGATTAAGAATTCTGTGTTATTTTGTTTGCTTGTAGTCTCAGTGTAATGTATTTGTACAAACGTGACCACAACTTTTTTAGGTTGCCGACTCCACCACGGGAAAGAGTTTGTGAGGAAATGGGGAAACACCACTTCCCCTTCCGTCTCCCACATAATGAACCTCTTTCTATGTTCTCCTCTCCCCCTGTTCGATCGTCCCGCAAATCTCTCCCTGCCTTCCCTAGTTCACCGGCAGGCCACCAGGGAGCAGTGATGTCACAGTCATCACGTGTAAGTCATTTAAATTGTCTCCTGTAAATTTCTGTACATTCACATAGCTTTTGTTTTTGTTATTGTACTCTGAAATAATAACTTTAAACAAGTTATAAATGTGTTAAAAAAGTTTGGCATTTTAGCATCTGATCAGGTGCTGTTGTTGTATTGATAATAGTGATTTGTTTAATGATTTTTCTAAATATGCCTGGGTACTAAAACAAAATGTTGTAGCTGAAACAGTTGGCATTAACCCAGAAATTAACACACAAGTCCAGAGCTTTATTAATAAGTTAGCAGCATAGCCAGCCTCTTTTGAAATAACATTGGTAGATATGTGAGCTCTACCATGCAAATAATATTGAACACTGAACTCTTATAGTTGTACAAACGCATTTCAAAAATATCACAGGGCCTACATTCCTACGAAGGTGATTATACAAAAGCATCAGTATATTGCACAGGAGTAAAAATCACTTCACATGTAAATGGTTTGCAAATAACTATGGACTTCCACTGCTAATATACAAAGATTACTACAAGCAGGTTTGGATAGCCATATCGTCAAAAGGTCGCCAAGCAGTACACCAGTATTACTGACATCATAGATGATGTGTTGGAAGGGATCGTACTTTATGTTGAAAATTTGCAGTGGAATTTAGAATGTGACAGTGACAGTTGATTCAGTAAAATAATATATTTCACTAAGCCAATACAGAATGTTGTCAAGCTAGTTAATGACAGTCAGGCTAGAATTCCAAAGTTGCAATCCTAGAATACCTCTTACATAACTTGGTAAATGTGGCATGGTACAAAGGGCATTGTAAATGCATATTTCATAGTTTATTTCTATTATTTACTAAGTGTTGTGGAATGGATGTGTGTGGGTGTAGACTGGTGGTGACCCAGTGGTGCTAACTATTGTAAATAAATTATATGCAGTTGTAGATGAACTAAGCAGACTTTGCACTTTGCACTGTGACTTTTGTCTGTTTAGAACAGGGCTTTATGGAAAAATCAACAATTTACATTCTGTGAAGCATACATTTAATCATATAATTTTTTATTTATTTAAAAGTTTCTGTATTTAAATAAAACTAATTTTTATATAAAGATATATTGGTTATTCGGCCTATGTAGAATTCCTACGTTGAGGAAATGTCGCCACCTTTGTAGAACAACATCTGTTGCGGAATCTCGAGTTGTATAAATATACAACAAACATGAAAAATATAGAACTTTTAATTGTTTAATTTGCAATAAATCCATGTAATAATAGAATACAACTGCATACCTCCTGAAATTCGTTAACGTTTCTTTTGCACACACACACACGCGCGCACGCACACGCGCACGCACACACAACACACACACAACACACACACAAACACACACACACTCACACACACACACACACACACACGTTTTGTATGTCAAGTGGGGACATTACTTTTTAACTTACGACTGGGGACTGCATATTTTAACGATATTACACATGATTATGACATGGTAAGTTATATTTATAATTGTAAACATAAAAATGTTCTGATAAATTAGATATATGTATTTTTAAAATTTTGTTTTTATCCATCCCAATGTTTTTGTATGCCCCGATTAATAAAATTATGAAACGCGCTTGCGGTTACACACAAAAACACGAAAAATGATGACCAGGGAACATATGTGGTTCTAATATCACCAGATAATGTAAATTGAATTAATTGTTAATTAAAGGCCGTATTTACGACGGGTTGTTGGGTTAAAAAGTTACAAATGTCCGCAGTTGTCGGCCATTACTTAGAAATCTGTATGAATTGGCAGGTATGTTGATAAATGCAGTATGTGAATGTATATGTGTGTAACTGTTTTTTTAATAATAATTTTGGAAAGTGTAAAATATGTTTTGCAGGAAACAAGTCCAGTATCTAGGAAGTACTTCAAAATTCTTGAAGGGGAAACTTATATATACTAATGGCATAATGGAACAAACACAATAATAATTATATTAATCAGTAAATATGTGTTTCAGATTAAGCAAACTTACCATGCTACTACACTAAACCTCGTTGTAGAACAAAACGTTTGTGTTTTTGTTATTTTGAAAAGAAATTGCATGTGTTTCAGAGAACTAGTGGAATCTTCAACAACGACAGTGACAAGATGTTAGTGGTTCGTAAACCACCACCAGAGAAGACCTACGCGGAAGGAACCAGGTGGTGGCCTCGTAGCGTCATTGAACACACAGAATGCAAGCAGTCTGGCATCTTGAAGAGGTGAGGGATCGATCATTATTTCATTTAACTTCATGGCTGACATTTAGAATGTTGGTGAACTTGAAGAAAACACCAAAGAATGTAGTTGTCTGATACAAGAGGCCTATTCTTATTGCTGAACCAATTGTTATTGTACCTCAGTTTTTATAGCTGGTTAATAATTAGTAGCCAATGATGGTGACATTTTATGCAAATATTATTCAAATTCAAAACAATATATATTTCAGATGCTTTTAAACCAGTGGTGATACACCGATTTTGCTTGTCAACCTGATGTGGACTTCAAACAAAGTAACATTCAACATTTGGCCCAATGCCACTATGCATCAGTCTTTTGATGTTGTACATCCTTCATGAATATTAAAGCGACATGATCAGTTCATGGTTTTTTACTTTTATTCCAAAATCATGTTAATCAGCATAAGTTATAACTATTGTACCGTCCTGACCGCCAATAAATGTTTTATCGAAACAGAACTGACTTCATAATGTTACACGTTGAATGTTTATAAGAATCCCAACGCTGTTACTCAAATTGCAGCGAGTGACACCCACCCTTTGACCTTTGCCAACTGGGGGCCGTGCACCTGGCTGGGTGTGGCATTAGTGGCGTCAACTTGTGTTCACGTGACACTGCATCCCGTGATCATGCATTTCCTTCTGGGCTTTTAGCCACGCCTACAACGGTTTCGAAAACGCCTCGTGGTCGATGTGTACACAGAGTTAAGCGTCTATTTTCAACCCCTAAATGGTACATGAAAACATATTTTGACTGTCTACGCTATTAATAGGTGTAATTTATACCGTATAACATGATTTTGCAATAAAAAGCCACGAACAGACCATGTCGCTTTAATAAACAATTGTGCGAAACACTTCATGTCAACTGTTATTTTAACAGGTCGCAGAATGCAAGAAAAACAACTGGGGACCGAAGAGTGAGTTTTGCTGAGGCTAACTATTCACCAGATGGTACTTCTGTTGAAGGTTGTCGCCATGGCAACGACCTACAAACAAATGATCAATATATGGAGAAGTCACCTGACAGCAGAAGGGACCGTCTGAAGAGCCTTGGTAGTAATGTGATGAACAGGAGAGTGTCTTCAGACGGAAACAAAAAGCAACCCATTGGTGAAAGTTCCGCAAATAGAAAAATAAACCAACCAGACTGGTCAAAATTAAAAACAGCTCCTGAAATTGAGGATGGAGAAGGTATGAGTAGTGACAGCGATGCTGAGAGAGAGTTTCAGCTGGCATGTCTCCACAGAGACGCAGAACCTGTGCTGCCACATGGTGGGTTCACCACAAACTGCAGACAGAGTAAACCTCGCAGAAGATCTTGCGATGAAAGGTTGATGGCAAGAAAGAAGCCACGTCCTGGGAAGAAACCAAGACGAACTGGGAGAAAAGATAAGGATGGACACCTTGATAGTAGAGTGGATGACCAAAATGGGAACAAGGTTCATTACGGTGAGGGAGATCGATATGTGACACAACGGAAGACCATGCATCAACGAACGATGATGAGTTATCAAAAAGACAAGAAACACACGAGTCATGCAGATGCAAAACAACACGTTACTAACAGCATAACAGTGTATGACATGTTCGATGAAGCTGACAGTGAAATGATTGATTTCTCACAGACAAAGTTTAGTGACTACCGCGAGAACGTGAAACACACGACGCAGACAACAAGAAGAAGAACTATTGCCTGCGCTGGAAACAGAAGACAGCTGTTCATGCAGGAAGATGGTCACATGAGTCAGCCATCCAGAGGAGAAGTAGGTGATCATATTGCTGCTAAATGTGACAAGTTGCATGCATATCAGTACCGGAACATGACAGCCCCAAAACAAGCCAAGACAGATGACAGGCGTGGTTTCAGAACACGTGACAGTGTTATACAAAATATGTCGTCTCCAAGCTGTTACAACCTGCGATCACAGAAAGTTGATGAAACGCATCTGACATCTACTGACAGATGCGAGGGCTGGCAGGATGTCGGGGGAAAGGTTGCATCACCTAAACCTTACCATGAACTCTCTCATGGGAGAGGGAGGAAGCAGGGAGTAGGATATGGGAAGACAAGGAACAACAAACCAGTTCACTTTGCGCCACCTGGTGTGAATGTACAGAACCAGGAGCGGCTGATGACGCCAGAGACGTCCGAAGAGATCATTGCGGCGACCTTGACGAACGTCATTTGTGCGCCGCGTAAACGCAGAGCTGCTGAACACGATATACCCACTTTGGGGAAAAGATGAAATGTCGCGCTGAAGAAATCGAAGGGAGGCTGCGTACTGGGAAAACATTAGGGAATGGTGGTGCTGAGTATCGCATGGATCGTGTTCGTAAGCGACTCGTGGCTTCCGTTGGTGCAGATGAACAGAGATCTCAGACGAAGAAGCAGAAGATTGGTGCTGAGAATACAGGGAATGTGTGTAGCAGGAAACCTGACAAGGTTGCCGCCAAAGCTGGAGGTAAACCAGACTGTACACCTACATACACGGCTGTGCCTCGACACAAACCCTACACCAGAAGTTCTGTCAGAGCTCACAGGGCTCTGTCTCCGTGTGACACTGACAGTGGCACCCAGATGACATGGGAGTCTACAGAAAAGCATGATGGGATACCACATCGACGTAGCACGGTCGACGAACGTGCCGAAAACTGCGTGAGCAGTGTCTCGAGTCAACACAAGAGGAGAGATCTGCACAGAAACAACGACAGTGTGAAGGTTGCTCAAAGGTTCAAGGTGGGGAGTGATGTAGGTGACAGTCGTCAGCCTCAATGTGTGTCTACAGAAACTGTAGCACGAAGAGAAACCAGGAGGACACAGTCTCCATCGTCTGCTCTCCAGAATATCACAAACCAGAATCCATCGGATCCAACTTGCACATTGTCTTCCCCAATGAAAAGTGATGCATCAAGCAGTCACAATCCAGACGAGTCTACCAACGATTCAATGTCCCCATTTCCTTACGTGTCTCCATTACCATCATCCAATGCCAGTAGCGGAGTCGGAACCTCCTTCTGGAGTCTCATCTCTCTCAATGAGCAGGCGAAACGTCTTCAAACTGACTTTGATGATGTCATGTCTTCATCTGAAGACGAATTCCCGGTTCCTGTCAAGAATGATGTGCTCACACGGGCCGTCAGATCGATGCAGCAGCTGACAGC
This sequence comes from Ridgeia piscesae, assembly GCA_025642075.2. Lineage (NCBI taxonomy): Eukaryota > Metazoa > Annelida > Polychaeta > Sabellida > Siboglinidae > Ridgeia > Ridgeia piscesae. The sequence continues at coordinate 242,763 of JAODUO010001228.1, read as the reverse complement.
GCCATCTGGTGGACCGAACAGTCCAAGGAGGACGTCCGTTCTGTCTCCGTCTGTCTCGGGTATTAGTGAGGTTAGTAGAATTAAATTAAAACGTATGTAAATTTTACTTAAATGTGGTACCTAGGACAAACCACCAATCAAAATGTGTCTCTAGAGGGAGCCACTGTAGGTTCACACGCAGTGGTTAGAGCATTGGTCTCTAGAGGGAGCCACTAGATTCACAGTGGTCAGTAATTTTGTCTCCCAGGTGAGAGGTCCCACATCCTGTGCTGCTGACTGTTGTGTCAAACCTTGAGCGACTTCATTCACTCATTGTTCCAGCTCACTCAGCCTTGTCAATGATGAGTACTGCTCTGTGTAAGAACTTTACTTTAGTACTTAATATAGTGAAACTAGTTTGGCTTTAGTAAATGGGATTATTGGGTTGGGTAAAGTCGAACTCCAACAGAGAGCAATGGGCCTGCACTATGGCGCAGGTCATCTTGACCACACAACGCATCTTTTCTACAGGTCGGATACAATAACATTTTGAGATCTAGAACAGCCGTGTTTAAACACAGCTGTTTGTTACCAGCAAATATTCAACAACACTGAAATCTCGGTGATAACACACTAAAAAATTAATTAGTTAGGCGCTGTGTCCCCTTAAATGTTAGAGCCATGTCTCTTTCTGTGTGTGGCATAAGTCTCTGGAATTCCTTGGATGTTGAACAAATTAATGTGACTAGTGAACTATGGACTGTACCACTAATTCTGTTTATATATATTGGGGATTTTTCTTTTACGTATAGGTATTTAGGATGTGTGCAATATTTACATATTTTATGATTTCTTATAATATGGTTGTAACAAAAACAATTGTGTTTGGGGATATAAACTACTAAAAGTTTTTAACTTCTTGCATATTCCCTTCAAACAACATTATGCAGTGCTTCATTTTTAAGGCGAGCGATCGCTCTTGCTCCCCATCGCTCGCACAAATCAACCATCTAGGGAGCAATTTATCACTCGCGCTAATTACGATAATCGCTCCCGTCACCAGACCACGTGAAATGTGGCGCCAACTAGCAGCAAAACATGAAGGACAATTCCAGCAGGAGGCTCCACTCTACTATTTCAGCCTCGCTACGGGCGGGCGCATGGTTGTAACCACTGACCTATATAAAGACTGTCTACAACACGCCAGGGGCTGGTCTCATGAAGCGACTAAGAACGTTCATAACACTAATAAATGACTGACATAGTAAATTATGTGTTTAGATGTACATACGTGATCCAGGTGTTTATGAAGCGCTATGTAAGTAACTGCGTAACCGAAAAGATCGCTTTGCAAAACCAGACGCATGACTTGACTACACTGTGGCAGCGCCATGCGGATAACATAGAACGCCACCTGTTGGATAAAAAAAGAAGTAAAAATCACTCCCTGAAATTATTTCGCATTTAGATGAGCGATTTATCGCTCACCTGGGTTTTTCAAACGTAAAGCACTGATTATGTGTACAGCATGTTGGCTTGGTCTTAAATTGTAATGTTTGTTGAAAGTTGTTTGAATAAATCATATTGAGTTTAACAGAATTATCTGTCACACTGCTCCCATCTGTCTTCATTCACAACTCAACTGATGGTGCATTGCAAGTTGTTTAGAGGTACTGAATAAAGTAATGCCTGAGAAAGACTGGGGCCATGTACAAAGCAGATAGTGAGGATGCCATTGTTGCATTTATTGTAACTTCTCCGGGAAACAACAGAAATTAAAAAAGCATGAGTTTATGATCAGAATTATACAGTGAATGATGACAACGGCTCTGCATGGTTTGTCAATTTATGAATGAATTTTAAGTTTAATGTTGTGTTTTCTTCTACTATGTCATGATAGTTGTCTCAACTGTCGAGTCTCTTTGAGTCGGCTATGCAGACAACGTCTCCTGAACCCAAAAGACTGGGGAAGAATCCCGTGGGATCAACAGTTAGTGGAAAGATTACTACAAGGGAACTGGGCTCAACTACATCTCCAAGGGGTGGAGCCAGGCTGGGAACATCTCCCATGAGGAAGACGGCAAGAAAGACGACTAGACGGGTAAGTGGAGTTCACATCTATTGATGGAAAGGGTTTGGGAAGTTTGATTTTTTCCCATATCATTTAAGTGTATTCCCAAAACCCATAAGTTTGTCTATGAGTATCATGAATGCTTTGTGGAGACAGTCAGCCAGTGGTAGTTGAGACCCCTGGCTGAAGAGGATGCATGAATGTACATAGACTGGTAATCACGTTCCAGTGACAGTTGTATCATTGCAGTAGGAAGTCTTATGTTATCCAAGAACTGTTTAAACTATTTAAATGAAAGGTGAAATATAGGCTGCAATAGAGTGACCAGTGACAAATATGTATCCCCCCAACATCCAATCATTCAGTTTAACAGCACTTTTTGTTTTATTGTACCTTGCTTCTAACTGCATGTTTTGGGCGGAGATGTATTCATGCTATATTTGAACAGGAGCTTCAACCGGTACGCTCCCTGAAGATGAAACCTCCAAAATTAGAGCTTCCACGGGTGAAACCCTCGTGTGCGAGCCCCCCAAGTACGAGGCTCTCCACCCAGGGTTCTCTGTGTGACCCCCCAAGTACGAGGCTCTCCACCCAGGGTTCTCTGTGTGACTCCCCAAGTACGAGGCTCTCCACCCAGGGTTCTCTGTGTGATCTGTTTGAGGACGTGAAACCAGGCAACCAGCAATTCGGCAACAGAAGGTCTCATTCTAAGCAGGCAGTTTTACATGAAATGCTACCTTTGTAATATGCATCGCCCACAGGCTGACCAAAATGTTTAACAAGATTTAACAAGATTTAACAAGATTGCCACCTAGAGACTCAACTCTAGATGGCAGGTGGACTAGGAAGCCATTTGGCTTATCGAGAGTCCAACCTATCTATCTAAGTATACCCCGCCCGTCTTAGGTATATGTCAATTTTATTTTTAAATATATTAACACTACTAGCACCTACACAATCAGCTGATAATCTGTTAAAGGAGTTGGCCGAATAATTGCACATAGCTGTAGGCTGTGATTTATTATTTGACCTTCTCCAGCCGCCCGAACCCTAACCCTAATCTTCTCTGAATCGTTTCAGTTTGAGCAAATACAATGTTGTGGCCTATGTACTCAACAACTGACATACTTTGTTAATCAGCTACATTTCTCTGATATCTCGAGGACCCTTAGTCTTAGACCAGCTTTTTCCAACAACTTTTTGTTCCTAAGACTAAGCTCAGTATTGGCAAAGGTGCTTTCTATGTGGCTGCACCAACAATTTGGAGTCAACTTCCTATTACAATTAAATCTTCTGATGCTGTAGATATCTTTCATAAAAAAACTAAAAAAACATATTTGTTTGAAATTGCTTTTCCACCATAAATTGTTGGCAGTTCCATGCTCTAATGACGACATTTGCCTGTCCTTGTTTATGATTATGCTAATGATTTTGCTTGTTGCCCCTGTGAGCTTGATTTTTCAAGGATATAGGCGGCATCTATTATTATTATCTGTCTTCATTTAAATTATTTTATTTTATTAACTGTGTAACTTGTGTAAGTGCGAATAACAAATGTTCAATGTTTGTTTGAAATGAGTGGAACGGGAAAATAAAAAATTGGTCTGAGGGAGGTTGAACTATAATGAAGACTTTTTTTGGTATATCATTCATTTCATACAACCTTGCTGTGGCTTCTGAATTGTTACCCTGTCTTATAGTTTACATTCATCCATTGTGCACCCTTGAATAATGCAGCCTTGTATCGAAGGTGTTTCTCACTGATGACACTGTTGTCCTCCAGGGTGGTGGCCAGTCTTCCAGCGGCGACTGCAGAGAACCTCGATGAGCTCTTCTCGACCGGAGACCGTGACATATTCTTATAGGACACTCATCAGAAACTATGTCAAATATACAGCTTTGTACTGTACACATGCACAGTGTGGACATTTCTAGAAATGACCACCTTTATATAGGAATTGAAAGAATGGTTTTAATACTTGTGATATACACATTATTGATTAAGGATTGATTGTTAATTGTCTGCTTGGATGTCGAAAGAAAGAAATTAGTTCTATATTGATTTATCTTTTTCTTGTTTTTCAAATCAGTGATGTTTTAGACTCCACCTCCCACTACAAGGCTTTAGAAAGACTTAGGTAAAGTTGATAACACATCTACCAATGTGTTGAATCACTTTACAAAGTATTGTTGTATTTCAAAGATGATCTTCATTCAATCCAAGGAACATATCTTCAGGAAAAAGGAACTGCATTGATTTGGAGTACGCATATTTTATGTGATGTGCAAAAATATGATGTACTGTTTTAGGCAGCGTTTAAAGTATGCCTGACATAGTTGTACATTGTGAACTATGCCCGACACACTTGTACACGTTGTATGCTGTGTACTATGCCTGACACACTTGTACACGTTGTACATTGTGTACATGATGTATGTTCTGGTTGCAATGGTTGTTCATTCATACACATGTCAGATCAAAATGTTACATTTTTCATATCCAAATCAAGATGTTTATTTTACCTTCTGTTTGGCTCTTTATCAAAGGTCTGCTCCCTCTCAGTCTATATGTGGTTTTCAGTCGTTGTTTGTTCTGTTTGGGCAGATTTATTGTGTTCGTCCAGTCGTGTAATGTTCAGAGAAAGTCTTCAAGTAAAAGTAACATCTTAATTTGGATGCGGAAGAAAAAACAAATTTGATTTGAAAAAGAACTCTCCTGAGAAATGCTCAGTAAACTGCCAAATGTGTTGTACTACTGATGCAGATGGATAAGAAGTTTAATCTTTCTGAAACTCGGATTAGGTACAGTTAAAAAGTGAATCACTTCACTACACAAATTAATTGTGTATGTCACGTGCTTCACTTGCTTCTGAAAAGGTTCTTTGTTACTTCAGTGTTCATCAGTCCAGTCTTCCTCACTTATTGATGGTGATTTGTTTGTAACTATGTTGCCAGTGTGCAACTGTCTACATTTTAATGTTTTTTAATTGTTTAAAATATTTTAATTTTATATAAGTTATATGTGAAACATGCTAGTCAGGGTATTTTCAGTGAATAAAACACCAATAGGTCTATGCACACAGGGGTTTGGTTAAGTTTTATATAATTTTATTTTGTTGAGTTTCTTTTCTTACATTTGCATTTTGTTCTGGATTGTTGCAGACTATTTATATAATGTATACCTTATTTTTTATTTACGATTCCTTATATGAATGTTGTGTTGGTTATTGTGATCTGAATACCAACTTTATGATCTCTCAAGCTGTTATTACTGTTGATTCATAGTTGGTTAAATCCCTGCGATAAGTGGCAAACTGCTTGTAAATATTGTCCACTAATATCAACAGTTGATAGCATTGTATGTTCTTCTATTCACTTGTTATTGTTCAGCAACATAAACTAGTCTTGAAACGTTTTCAGGAGTTACTTGTTTTGAGTTTGTACAAATATGACGCCTCGTGAAGCACATATATGGTCAGTCACAAGGACCACTAAGACGGCTCTAAATTAGAATTCATCATTAAACAAACCAACCTTTTTCAAAATGCAAATATCACAGTACAGTGTATTGCCAAGAACTGTTTCCATGACCTAAGAGTGAGAAGTCCTGCCCGTGTGTCATGGTGTTGATAGTTTTTAAGGACCAAAGGTTATTTTAAGGTGCAAAATCACATGTAAGACCTTTTGTGGACCGTTTCACATATTTTCACACATTCTTGTGTGTAAGTCTCCTTAATCGTGTGTAATCTTGTGTAATTAAAACTGTCCGTACCAAGATTAACCATCCAATGATCCAACAGCAGAAACTTAAATGAAATATAATATAAACCAGTAAGTCTCCATTATTCAAGTCACATAGCTCCCACTCCAAAACATCTCATTTCTTCTGGAAGACACTAAAAGACATTGTCCCTTCTACCCATCTTAGGGAAGCAAAAGATGCCAGAAGGGGTAAATGTGTCATTTGTCATGAACTCAAGAGTGGGCGTCTTCTCTAACCTACTGCACCTTGGCGTCAGTAGACGTGTATGTGCATGTGTGTGTGTGTGTGTGTGCGCGTGCGTGCGTGCGTGCGTGCGTGCGAGATGACAAGTAGGCAGTATGTACGACAATAATGTCATTACCAAGTTGATGGATGTACAGGAAACTACATTTCAACAAGACAGCAAACATCTGAGAAATAATGCAAAATATGTTATCTATGACAGATGGTATGCACCAACATTTTCATCCACACACTCGAACTTTATACCCTTGCATTTGGCAACATCCTGGTAGCTATTTGCCTGACAGTAACTGAACAAAGAAAAGGAGAAATATTCTATAAAATTTATTTCCCTGTCAACATGACATGTCATTTGGAATACTTACAGCAACGATAACAAAAACAAAATCTGTACATGCGTAACACAGTGATTCGAGTCTTAAGTATGTACACCCGTCTACACCGTAGGCGCTAAAGAACTTGCATACTTCTACAATCCTGCAACTTTACCTGTCAATTCATATGGCTATTACAAGTTATGTCATCTACTACAGAATAATATAAAATGTCCTGCTTTAGATTCATTGCAGACAGCAATAAAGTGATGTTATTCTGTCAACGTAACTACACAATATGTACAAAAGGAAGCTGCAATTGATTCAATAATAACAATTTAGCAAATGTTTGGCATGTGGTATTTTGGCATGTGGTATTTTTCAGCAGGAATACCTGTTATAAAAATCTGTTGTTTGTACTGGTACAATACATCTCCAATAAAAATAAATCTCTTTATCAGTGATAATATAAACAGGCGATAATCACCTGCTATAAACATTATACAGTTACAACAATGAATCAATGTTTGAATATTATGCTACAATGATTTGATATGATCTTGTTAATAATATAAACTCATTACCCGGTAGTTAATTCTGGGAGAATGCCAAACATGATCAAAGAATCCTTAGCAAAAACTGATCATATTTAGACATATATCTTCAAGTAAACCAGCAATAAGCCGACTTCTTTAAAATGTTCTTTAAATTCTAAATAGTCACATTTTTAAAACATCCATACTACATTTCTAGTTTTAAAATACACTAATAACCTGTACAAGTTTACGTAAAATTATCCCATAAATAGATCTTGGTACTTCATACAAACATGCATCAACGTAGACATATTTAAAACCAATTCATGAATGATCTTCATTTAAAATGTACATGTCGTCAGTTGACATTAAATATTTTATTTGGCAAACTTTTAATTTATTACAGCCAATGAACACTGCTCAATTTCGATCAACTAATATTTTGCAGTCAATCTTGCAACGTATGCCTTATCTCATTTCAACATACACTAACTTTAATTCCATTTGTGAAGTCTTAATCTCTTGTTATTGTAATATCTTTGTCGTGTCACTATTGCAAAACATTGGTGTCGTAACCCTATAAACCTACTGTTTAACCTGCTATCCAAATATATGTATATATATAAAATATGTTCATGTCATATACATCTTAGAAAAACGAGTTTAACCCGAAAATACCAGTTTGAGTGGCACGTCACATTGGTCAGCCAATCGGAGTCCTGTCGAGGCACAGTTCATTGACATCATCACGTAAATGGAAGAACAATTGATTGATGACTGTCAGTGCCCCCTAGAGGCAGTACCAGCCAGTGGCAGACACCCGTTGCATAGCAAGAATATATTAACGACTATGTACATAAATGAAGGCACACTGTATCACATTAGATGCGGATCTCCTGCTCAGAGCCCGACGAACCGCCACCTCCCAAACCCCTGTGTAGCCTCGTATTGGGTCCACTCGTCCTATGAGGTGTTGTCTGTCCTGAACTCTGACCCGAGCTGCCGATACCCCGTGGGGTAACAAGTGGGCTGATTGAGGGGCTGCGTCGTGCCAGTGGAGACAGACTGGGGGTAAACGACGGCGACATCGCCGGCGACGTAAACGTCGACTCATAGCTGATTGGTGACTTGGGCAGCCCTGACAATGACGTCAGTTGACTGGTGCGGGCAGAGTTCACACTGTTAGAGTTCGACGAATTCGAGTGTATGCTCAGCTGACTAGGGTTCTTGATGGGCTGGGGGAGGGAGGAGGGGTGTGGGGGGGCGTCTGTGATGATTGGGGGTGGGCGGGCACGAGACTGTAACGCCGCTGTGTTTGCGAGGCTGCTCTTGGGCCCCTGCTGCATTATAATCTTTGTCGGTTGTTTCTTCGGCTTGATGCTGTCGTCCTTGAGTCGTGCGATCTCGGAGAAGACGTGAGCGAGGGGCTGATACTGTGGCCCCCAGTCAAGTAGATAGTCCCAGTTGTAGGAGCCACTAAACTCCTCCTCGCTGTTAATGATGCTCGACAAAGACCCAGCATTCGACGGTTCTGTGCCGCCGATGTAACCAAAGTCATGCGTTGTTTTCATCGCGACGTGTTTCGGCGCCGGGGCTGGCTGACTGCCTTTAGCATAAACAAGATTTGTCACTTCTAGTCCGTCACCTTCGCCACCGCCTTCGTCCGAAAACTGGTGCATACTTTCAACTGAAGTGGCTGCCATTGAATCTGGCGCAGCCTTCCCAGGAATGCGAGACGAATCAATGCCGAGGTTCGCGAGGTATTGTTGATGGTTCTGAGCCGAGTGATCAGACCCAGCATCATCGTCGGGCTGGATGCCCGAGTCGGGCACGCGTGACTGGGTCTGCATGGGCGTAGCGTTGATCATGCGAATCTCTTCATCTTCATCATATTCAGCCGAGCCACGACCGCTTGATGCCGAATGTGACTGGTCGGAAACGTCAGATGTTGTCACGTCGTGATGATAGTTCTGTGTCTCGTTGTAGGCAGGTGGCGCCAGGTGGCGCATTGGTGGTGGAGGTAGCGCCTCGAATGAGCTGTCACAGCCGGTTGCAACACTCTCTGCCAGGCGGCGCTTGCGGTCGCGTCCTCGTATGTACATGACAACAATGACCATGATGAGAATAATGGCAATGATGGCAAAGACAATGAGCAGGACAAGGGGGGTGCCACTCAGGGTCAGGTTGCCCCGCTTTGACTCTGTCACAGGGGAGTTGAGAGCACACCCTGGGCATGTACGGTCCACCTTCATCGTAACCGTAGTGCTGCCCTCGCGTGCATTCGGAGAGCCAGAACTTGCGACTATAGTCAGCGACACTTCGTTCTCCTCCAGGGCGCGCCGGTGTCTCACATACACATCTCGCCTCCGCCGCGAGCTCGGCTCATTGCCGTCGGTATCCTGCAGGTTTTTCTTCACGAATAAGACCCCACTGGTCTGGTTTACCTCGAAATATTCGGACGACTCGCGCAAGCGATACTTGACCTGTCCTGGGTGGTCACTGTCTAGGTCCCCGACACGGACCGTACCAATGATGTCCCCCTTCTTTGCATTCCCAGGTACCGAGAATGAATACTCTGCCTTGTCAAAGTGCGGTTTGAATTTCGCCTCGATGTTTACCATGACAGGTATGGTAGTGAAGCGTCCGCCACGATCCGTTGCATTCACCTTGAACTGGTAACTGTTGATGGACTCATAGTCAAACTGTGCGGCCGTTGTCACGTCGCCGGTCTCACGGTCAATCACAAACAACTCCTTCTCATTGATCAACTCGTACTGGACCAGGCCGTAGATGCCTCCGTCTTGATCATTGGCATGTGCCGTGAACACGTACGACCCGACCGACTCATTCTCCTGCACCGATTCCAAGTACATCATGACGGGGAAGCTGGGTGAATATTCATTCACATCCGACACATTCACGATGACAGTTGTGAACGCTGACTGACGTGCAGAGTCGACACTTGAGTCAATGGCGCGTATGATCAGGCGGTGAATGTCTCGAGTCTCGTAGTCCAGTGGTAGACCTACGGAGATGTCTCCGGTCTTTATGTTGATGTCAAAGCTGCCGTCGTCATTCCCCGATGCAATCGTGTACTGTACGCGTCCATTCTCGCCCGCGTCTTTATCAGTCGCCGTCAACTGAATGATGCGGGTTGCTTTCGTGACGTTCTCGTTCACTGTCACGTGATATTCCCGCATGCTGAACACCGGGGAGTTATCATTGACGTCCTCCACTTCGACGTTGACCACTGCTGTTGAGTTCAGAGGTCGATCTCCTCTGTCAGTCGCTCGAACCACCATTGAGTAACTCGGGGTTCGTTCACGGTCAAGCTCGCCCGTTAGGATGAGTTCGCCGGTGTTTGGAGAGATCTCAAAGACATGTTCGTGGTTGCCACTGACGATGCTGTAGTCAATCTTCTTGTTCTCGTATGAGTCGTCAGCGTCAGTGGCTGACACGGCGAGGATGGTGGAGCCACGGGTGTTGTTCTCTCTCACACTGCCACTGCAACACAAGGGGGGGGTTAGTGCTAGCTTCTCATGCCCCGCAACACTTCTTGTACAACAATAATTCGCTTGTCCCACAATTACATTTGTCACACAACTAATTTATCCCACAACTACATTTGTCCCACAACTACATTTGTCACACAACTACATTTGTCACACAACTACATCAATATTGTTTTGTCTCACAACTACATTTGTCACACAACTACATTTCAATATTTGTTTATCTTACAACTCTCGATGAAGATGGTTAGATGGATGAAGATGGTTAGCTGGATGTCAGCTAGATGAAGATGGTTAGCTGGATGAAGATGGTTAGCTGGATGTCAGCTAGATGAAGATGGTTAGCTGGATGTCAGCTGGATGAAGATGGTTAGCTGGATGTCAGCTGGATGAAGATGGTTAGCTGGATGTCAGCTGGATGAAGATGGTTAGCTGGATGTTAGCTGGATGAAGATGGTTAGCTGGATGTTAGCTGAATGAAGATGGTTAGCTGGATGTCAGCTGGATGAAGATGGTTAGCTGGAAGTTAGCTGGATGAAGATGGTTAGCTGGATGACAATGGTTAGATGGATGAAGATGGTTAGCTGGATGTTAGATGGATGAAGATGGTTAGCTGGATGTTAGCAGGATGAAGATGGTTCGCTGGATGCTAGATGGATGAAGATGGTTAGCTGGATGTTAGCTGGTTGTTAGATGGGTTTACCACCATGTCTGTCTGTTATGTCACACAGGGGATTTTATGCCTTACAATCTACAAACTAAACGAAACTGGTAACTCCATCCTACTTTACATTTATATGACATTTATTTATTTATTCCTTATACTGTTGGTATTTTATTAATTTACTTGTATTTTGATAGTTATCTCTGTAGGCGTCTGTTCTAATCTATTGTCTACCTAAACTAAATGTATTTGTGTATTCAGCTGTCTTAGGAGGGCGTCTCACCTGTAGATGGCTTGCAGGAATACAGGTGCGTGGTTGTTGATGTCAATCACCTGAACCCGGACGGCAATCACTGCCGACAGTGACGGGTTCCCATGATCCTTTGCAGTCACCACCAGGTGGATGGTTGGTTGGCTGGGATTGAATGCCACGGTCTTGTTGGTGTATATGGTACCTACAATAAATACACATCTTGTTACGTAACTGTTTATAATTATAATAAAATTAACTTCACCAAGTTCGGAGGTACATCAATATAAAAGGGTAAATAAGGTCAATAAACAATTCCTGTTGTCATCAGATTGATTGATACGCCAGGGAGCTACAATGTACCATTATTTAGAAAAAATAATCTTGGTTAGTAATCAGCTGTATGAAGTATTGTATTAAATGCTGTAATTCAGAGACAAAGGTATCGAAACAAACTAGTGGTACAGATACAGGTAAATATATATTAATGCCATAGAGCAGATATGTCATGTACCAAGGTCTGCATTATAGATTACAACACCATTTACTGTAATGTATGAAAATAACTGAAAAGGTTTCACATAGTTTTGCACCGGGTGTAGCTGGATCAAAGACAATGTGCTAGTTATCAATTCATTAAAATAGTTAAATCTAACAAACAATAAACCAATCTGCAATATAAAAAACTATTTAATTATATAAAACTAAGCTGATCACAAGTATTGATTTTTTTTAACAAAATTGGTTGGCTAAAACATTTTTATATGAAAATATCTACACTGACCAATAAGTACAAAATAATAAAAGCAATATAAAATTAAAATAAAGTGCCTTCACCCAGCCGTAGCAGTACAGTAGTACCCAAGTACATGACCCACTACCCACCTGTTTGTGGGTTGATGTAGAAGCCATCCACTAGCAGCATGCTGTATGTGACTCGAGCATTCTCGCCTGCGTCACGGTCTGTTGCATTTAGTGTCACCACAGAATAGTGTGGGCCTGTCATCTCTGCCAAGGTCACCTATAAACACGCATGGTGTCAACTTCATCAAACTGAAACTAACTGACAATTTCCATATTTCCGCTGACTGACTGCATTGTGAATGTTGTGTTCACATGTTTACCGACAGGTGAGCCATGTCAGTGTAATTGTTACACATCTGCTTGTGTGCCAGAGTTCTGAGATAAGGTCCAGAATAGGTAAGGCACTTTTATATATAAATATAACTGTATCTACCAGTGCATCCTAGCCGTTACATTGTCGTGGCCTGATTTAATCCATGTTGCCTGGTTAACTACAGCAGGAGATGACTGTAGTTATTATCAATGCATTATGATAGTCCTTCAGCAATGAAATTATACATAATTCATTCATGATAATTATTAACAAAGTTATTACTTTTATAGAACACATTAAACTGCATGCGCAACAGTAGTGTCACATACAATGGTATTGGCTCAAAGTTCAGGTGTGCCTGTAAATAACATATTTGCCTGCAATGCAAAAAAATGGCACGGAGACAAGTGAGGGTTTATGTCCAAAGTTGGGGTGAAGCTTTAATTACAGATGCTGCTAGAAATACAGAGTTCACAGTAGATTATACAACGGGGCTGTTGAAGGGTGTGGCTGAGACTCACCTGGTAAGACTGTTGACTGAACTCAGGTGGGTTGTCATTCTCATCCAGTATCTGGATCACCATCCTCATGGTGGCTGTGTGCTTCTTGTCGGACGCCTGCACAAGACAACATGTTCACATCATGTGTTGACACAGGGGCCAGTTAGTCTACACACGGCTGTGACACAAGACACGTTCACATCATGTGTTGACACAGGGGCCAGTTAGTCTACAGACGACTGTGACACAAGACACGTTCACATCATGTGTTGACACAGGGGCCAGTTAGTCTACACACGACTGTGACACAAGACATGTTCACATCATGTGTTGACACAGGGGCCAGTTAGTCTACACACGGCTGTGACACAAGACATGTTCACATCATGTGTTGACACAGGGGCCAGTTAGTCTACACACGACTGTGACACGAGACATGTTCACATCATGTGTTGACACAGGAGCCAGTTAGTCTACACACGGCTGTGACACCAGACACGTTCACATCATGTGTTGACACAGGGGCCAGTTAGTCTACACACGGCTGTGATACAAGACATGTTCACATCATGTGTTGACACAGGGGCCAGTTAGTCTACACACGACTGTGACACAAGACATGTTCACATCATGTGTTGACACAGGGGCCAGTTAGTCTACACACGGCTGTGACACAAGACATGTTCACATCATGTGTTGACACAGGGGCCAGTTAGTCTACACACGACTGTGACACGAGACATGTTCACATCATGTGCTGACACAGGGGCCAGTTAGTCTACACACGACTGTGACACGAGACATGTTCACATCATGTGCTGACACAGGGGCCAGTTAGTCTACACACGACTGTGACACAAGACATGTTCACATCATGTGTTGACACAGGGGCCAGTTAGTCTACACACGGCTGTGATACAAGACATGTTCACATCATGTGCTGACACAGGGGCCAGTTAGTTTACACACGTCTGTGATACAAGACATGTTCACATCATGTGCTGACACAGGGGCCAATTAGTCTACACACGGCTGTGATACAAGACATGTTCACATCATGTGTTGACACAGGGGCCAGTTAGTCTACACACGGCTGTGATACAAGACATGTTCACATCACGTGTTGACACAGGGGCCAGTTAGTCTACACACGGCTGTGATACAAGACATGTTCACATCATGTGCTGACACAGGGGCCAGTTAGTCTACACACGGCTGTGATACAAGACATGTTCACATCACGTGTTGACACAGGGGCCAGTTAGTCTACACACGGCTGTGATACAAGACATGTTCACATCATGTGTTGACACAGCAGCCAGTTAGTCTACACACGGCTGTGACACCAGCCAGTTACATCCCAAGGTCACTTGTGGGATACATGGACTTGTATCGATCGAGGCAAAACTACTTAGTAACTTCACACCATCAAACTTTGATGCCGAGTTGCTATATGAAGTTGTCATATTGAAAATGTGGATTCTACTCACTCTTAGTTTCACTCTTACTCTGATTTCATCAACAAGTGGCAACATTCCAAGTTGAATTTGAATGTTGCGATCATCAAAGTAAGTAGGGCCATTTATGTAGCTCCATTCACCTACAGAACTGACAATAATGTGACAAAGTAAAACCATCTCTTAGACCACTCCACCCACCTGTATGCGCAGCTGATAGCGAGACATGCGCTCATAGTCCAGTGGCTTTGCAATTGCAATCTTGCCACTGTATCTGTCGATGCTGAATGCGTCCTCTGGGTTGCCATTTGCAGCAAAGTCGTACGTGAGGATTGGGTTTAGGTCAACGTCATTGGCTGTCACTTGTTTCACAATTGTCCCAAGTTCTGTCCCTGTGAAAGCACAACAAACCTCATATTAAACCACGAGAAAAACCTTACTGTAAACTATCACAAAATCTCCCTTAAAACAACAAAACCTCATTTTAAACCACAATAAAGTGACGCATTAAACCACAGGTTTTACTTCTCTCGATGCTTTTGCACAAAATTTTGCAATTTAATTAAATTGTAGTACAGAGACAATAAACCATTTGAAAATATGCAAGTGACATAAAATATACATCAGTGCAAAACAATTGCACTGGTTAGATAATGAAAATGTGGAAGAAACCAAAACATACTATTTTCACATTATTATGTTATTATATACATTTCAATTTGTCACATTGATCGATTACTGTTAATATATTCTTTACCTACTATTTTAAAAGCAGAAACCACTTTGTAAGTACACAACTTCTGTTTCTCCTTTTTCCACAATAATCATGGCTACAACTAAAACTGTATCATAATGTTATTGTGGAAATAAAACATAGTCTTCAATTCAGACACTGTCAGTGTTTCCCCTGCTATATGATGAGCAAGGTGGCCCACCTTGCTGTTTTTCTAAGCCACCTTGCTCTAAATATGCCAAAATTGCGACCTTGTAGCTATAAACATGTCTACCTGCTGCTACCTTGCATTTGTTTATTTGTGTCCTCTCTATTTCCCACGGAATAGGTTAAAATAACCTTCAGAATGCACCATTTTTAAAGTAAGTTTTAAAAATAGTTCTGTGTGGCTATGACCCGGGTCTACCATGTCAAATCACGCCTCTGGTTCTCACTCAGCCCATCCTACCACCTCGCATGTCATTTTACTCAGGGGGGAAACACTGCACTGTCATTGTCAATAATGAACAGGTGTTTGTGACAAACCTTCGCGGACTTTGACATCCCTGTAGGAGGGGAAGAAGGGAGCGTTGTCGTTCTCGTCAATGATCTGTATGCGCAGTATACAAGTACTGGTGAGATGTTTCTGGCCCTGGTCGACAGCCTCCACCTCGAGACGGTACGAGTCAACGATCTCCCGGTCCAAGATCACATTTGTCTTCACGATGCCCGTATTTGGAGGGTCGATCACAAAGGCATCGTGGGTGTTGCCCGAGATAATCGTGTACATGATTCGTGCGTTGTCGCCCTCGTCAACGTCAGTAGCAAACACCTACAAGGGAGAAGCGTTTGTTGGATAAGTCAGTTTTAATGTACGTTTCTTATTTTCTCACTTGTATACTCGGTACTGCACAAAACACTTTAAATGTTATATCTAATATTATTATACACCAAGTTTATATAGCACTCATTCCATGCAGTAAAGCTTGCTCAAAAGCACTGAACATAATCAATTAAATGTAAAAATTTGTAAAACAAATATGTCACATTTTCAATAAGACACTGGGTTTTGCATTAGCTGCTAACATCTTTATTTTCTGATTATGACAAAAGATTACTGCATCAAATTGACTCATTATCTGCAAATGAGAACACAGGATTTTATGTCAACAGACAGAGAAATGGTGTTTTTGTTCACAAGGAGCAGTTAGACGTCACTCCTGTACATGGACACCACAAGGCACACTAGAAGGGCGTCTGACCTGGGTGACAAAGGTGCCGCGACTGTTGCCCTCCCACACAGAGGTGGTGTAGCGGTCCTGGGTGAAGCGGGGTGCATTGTCGTTGACATCCCGTAGGTTCACCCACACCGTCGTGTAGCCATACGCATTGTTGGCGGTTGCCACGACGATCAGACGCAGGCGATGGTGATTCTCGTAGTCCAGCTTGGCAGGGTCAGTGACACTGACATAACCTGTGGGTGGCAAAGTTCAGTCATATACAACTCCTGGACAGGGGCTTAGTCAAAGACACTTTGGTCATAAATAACTCAGGGGCAGGGGTTTAGCCACTGACATGTCTGCTAATTTTCAAGACTGACAGATGACTGTAATCACAACTGGTAAGACTGACAGATGACTGTAATCACAACTGGTAAGACTGGCAGATGACTGTAATCACAACTGGTAAGACTGACAGATGACTGTAATCACAACTGGTAAGACTGGCGGATGACTGTAATCACAACTGGTAAGACTGACAGATGACTGTAATCACAACTGGTAAGACTGGCAGATGACTGTAATCACAACTGGTAAGGCTGACAGATGACTGTAATCACAACTGGTAAGGCTGACAGATGACTGTAACCACAACTGGTAAGACTGACAGATGACTGTAATCACAACTGATAAGACTGACAGATGACTGTAATCACAACTGATAAGACTGACAGATGACTGTAACCACAACTGGTAAGACTGACAGATGACTGTAATCACAACTGATAAGACTGACAGATGACTGTAATCACAACTGATAAGACTGACAGATGACTGTAATCACAACTGATAAGACTGACAGATGACTGTAATCACAACTGGTAAGACTGACAGATGACTGTAATCACAACTGATAAGACTGACAGATGACTGTAACCACAACTGGTAAGACTGACAGATGACTGTAATCACAACTGATAAGACTGACAGATGACTGTAATCACAACTGATAAGACTGACAGATGACTGTAACCACAACTGGTAAGACTGACAGATGACTGTAATCACAACTGATAAGACTGACAGATGACTGTAATCACAACTGATAAGACTGACAGATGACTGTAATCACAACTGATAAGACTGACAGATGACTGTAATCACAACTGGTAAGACTGACAGATGACTGTAATCACAACTGGTAAGACTGACAGATGACTGTAATCACAACTGGTAAGACTGACAGATGACTGTAATCACAACTGGTAAGACTGACAGATGACTGTAATCACAACTGGTAAGACTGGCAGATGACTGTAATCACAACTGGTAAGACTGACAGATGATTGTAATCACAACTGGTAAGACTGATGGGATTTAAGAGGGACCAGCTGGCCACAAGAATAAATCTAGTGGCC
The DNA here is from genome assembly GCA_025642075.2 of Ridgeia piscesae. NCBI lineage: Eukaryota > Metazoa > Annelida > Polychaeta > Sabellida > Siboglinidae > Ridgeia > Ridgeia piscesae. The sequence goes on along the minus strand of JAODUO010001228.1, from coordinate 225,007 downwards.
AATGTTTAATGACCACCATTGATGCAACTTGTAATTACACCAAGCAAATGGTCAGTATTAATTAGACAAACACCGTAAATGACACTGGTTTATTACTGAAATATATTAAACTGGTGAATTATGGTTGACACTGAAGTGAGTGGTTTCTTTCAAAACTTTTGTACCCAAAAAATTCAAGTAGGTTACATGGGCAGATATGAATATAAGAAAATGCGTTTTCTGGGCATGTTCACAGAATAAATCACTTCAAAATGCTTGCACATTCACCATCCATTACACACACAGCAGTAACAATCAACTTGGAATCGTATTCAGACCACATAGGTGCACTAAACAATGCTATATGATGATCACATGCTCTCCTTGTACCTTGAATGATTATGAAAAGCTGTACTAATAAGGACCCAGCAAGTGCAACATAACCAACATGAACAAGTAAAAACTGACTGTCTATATACTCATTATGTTATGTATATTTGTTTTATGCAGGCATAATATTGGTTTATCTCTATATTTAGTATTCACTAATTATTACTATGGATTTCAAACTATTTATATAAGTTTATTTAATGCTTGATATTATTTCATACAGCGGTTCTATGATAGGGGCTAAAATTAGTCTTAATACGAGTCTCCCATACCTTATAAGATAATTCTTTATTTATATATCATACACTATATGCACTAACCACTTTGACTTTTTATACATGTTGCTTTGTGACATTGTATGGTATTTTGTTTCAATATGAAATTTTTTTTTGTATTACATGGTTGGGACAAATAAATATTACCTGTTCCCTGCCCTAGCTCTACTGTACCTGTGTCGGGGTCAATGTTGAAAGTGAGGTCCTCGTTGCCGCTGGCGAAGCTGTAGGCAATGAGTCCGGGGCCCCCGGTGACAAACTTTGCCTTCACCTGCACGACGGGGGTGCCCTTCCTCGCATTCTCCGCGAGGTACACGTTGTAGGTGAGGCTGGTGAATGTCAGCGTGCCAACACCCGGGGCATTGCCAACGATCACTTCCACGACACCTGGTGGCAGACAGATGAAACATTACGCGTCAGAATAGAGACAGTTACGCAGAAAACTGTTTTGTTTATTCGTACAAACTGAAAGAGTTAAAGAAGTAGAGATGAGTTCTTATGCAGTACAGTATCCAGTCTTCAGGACTGATCAAGTCACTTTACACTTTATTCTCTGGCCAACCTGTTCAATCTACTTCACAGGAAGCATTTAGCCATGCTGCATTTAGTGCGTGGACACTATCCGTACACAAATATGAAATATCCACCACTGCCTGTAGCCAGATACTCATTTACAGAGCTGAGTAAATTATAGCAATGAACAAACTTGCTCAAGGTTCAACACAGCAGCATAGGATTCAAACGTGGATTCTCTGAGTTGACAGTGCAAGGCTCTAGCCACTAAACTATGTCACTACACCGACTTAGTGACGTTGTTGTATATGTTTAGTCATATTAGTCAATGTTTGCTGATAGCCCTCCCAAGACCTGTGTTTTAAAAGGAACTGTCTTCTTGAATCAGTCCAACTACCAGGGGATGTAGGAAGGACACAGTGTGACAAAGACAAAGTGTAGCAACAGTAAAATTATGAATTTATGTTCAAGAGGTATACAACATATTCAACAAATTGATCTCTAAAGATTTGTTTCATACAAGCTGTGCAATTTACAGTATATGAACATGAATAGGAAGAAAGAAAACAGTCACCTGAAGACAACCCAATGAAAAATAGCAGAGACGAAAAAGTGGAAAAGAAGCTGTATTTTACGAGAGATAAGACTTGATGAAAATGTTATCTGTTTTGTCAGACATGAGACATGAGACATATCTCACCTGTGGAGCTGCGAGGGGCGGCACCGTGGTCTCGCGCTATCACCCTCAGTCGGTGCATCATGACAGCGGTGGCGTCCAGCAGACTCTTCACCTTGATGAGTCCAGAGTCTGGGTCGATGCTGAAGTAACGATTGCGCTTCTCAAACGCATACAGCACCTTGCCGTTGTCACCATCATCCTTGTCATCCGCCCGCACATGTGTCACATACTGACCCACTGCATGGTTCTGGGCGATGTCCATCTTGTAGGGGATCTTCTCAAAGACAGGGGCGTTGTCGTTGACATCCAGTATGGTGATGTCAATGCGGACTTTGTCCGAGCGCGGACCATACAGACCACCATCTGTTGCGACCACTTCAAAGCTGTAGGACGCCTTCTTCTCGCGGTCAAACTCCCTGTGGGAACAGAAACAGGTTTCATTGATATATCTCGATGCTGGCTATAGCCAATTGTCTGTTTAATGGATAAGTGAATTTAGCTGCTTATTAATCTTATAAATGGCAGCAAGAGTTATAAAGTCCTCTAGATGATTGACAGTCCAATATCATAGTCACTGGTATTCCTTGCCATGTACTGCATGGCAAGGAATTGCTACTCCTCTACAACCATGAAATCAAATCTTTAAAAAAACGTAACCTGTACTTGCATATGTAGTATTTGGTTAGAGACCACCATACGCACCAACATTGGTGGTACCATAGATATTGTGCAAAGATTAATCTTTCACATGCACGTACTAGTATCGATAGATAAATACTGATTTATACACGAGTTAACTGGAGCAATGTGGGGTCAATGAAATTGCTTTTGTTAAACTGTGGTTAATATAATCCACATTTAACCCACAAGAGTTTCAGAGACAATCACTGACTATTTATTTACTATTTATCTTTATATTTTACCATATGACATCATATTTATACTATGATATATTATTAAACATTCTGCATAAAACTTATCACCCAGGAACTTGCACCAGAGACGTACCCGGCTGTCACAATCACTCCGGTGATGTTGTTGATCTTGAACTTTCCGTCTGTGGCGTGGTGAATCGAGTATGTGATGCGTGCATTCTCACCAAGGTCAAGGTCAGATGCCTCAACGGTGAGCACTGATTGGCCAACTCTGACGCTTTCGAGTATCGATGCAGCGTACATTCGCTGAGTAAACTCTGGGTCATTGTCATTGTCGTCGATGACATCGATGAAGATCATCGCCGTGGCAACAAGAGGAGGGGTGCCGCCGTCACGAGCCTCAATAGTGAGGTTGTGGAATGCAGCTTCTTCGCGATCTAATGGCTTGCAGGACAGACGCCCCGTCTCACGGTCAATCGCAAACACACTGTGTTTGTTGTGGTCTGTTGACAAACATGTCTACCAGTCAGATACACGCTTGATAGTCAGTAATATTTTTAAATCATGTCATAATTATGTAAAAGATATAGCTTGGAATTGCTAAGCAGTTTCTGTAAGTATCACAGTAATGTATTGATGAGTATTGGGGGTAATGATGCAATTTTTAAACTTGCCTCTTGAGAATTTTTTTGAAGGTAAAGTTTTAACTGATGAGGAGTTTATTCAAGATTTTATCTACATCCACTGAAAGTTTTATTCCTCTATGTGTGCTTAATTCTTGGGAACAAAACTCCAATATTACTGAGAGAATGTTATTCACCACAAGCATGGAACCGATCTGAAATGGCAGTGAAGTGGTACCAGTACATGTCATGACAGGGCTCACCTACATGTCATGACAGGGCTCACCTACATGTCATGACAGGGCTCACCTACATGTCATGACAAGGTTCACCTACATGTCATGATGCAGTGACTCACCAACAATGCTGTAGGTGATGTGTCCATAGCGGCCAGTGTCAGCATCACTAGCCATGATGGTGTGTATGACGGACATGTTGGCATTCTCCGGCACAGACAGATGGTAGAAGTGGTTCTTGAAGACAGGGGCATTGTCATTCTCATCCAGGACATTCAGCATCACTGTAGCGGTGTCGTAGAGGGCCGGGAAGGCACCATCCTTCACATAGGCTGTCACAGATACATAGTCACATACAGTCAACATTTCACCGACATAATCACTGTCTGTCTTCAACAAGTTTGTTACAATCGGTCATTTTTCTGCTTAAACAAAACTGCTATTTGCTATGGTAGCTGATGTGATGGTCTCACTCAAATGTGTCACATTAAATCACCCTTCTTCCTACTTTATCCCTGCTGTACAAGGGTGAAGGGCAAGAACAATGTCATGGAGCTACTCTTTATGTTCTAGCCAGTCTCCAATCCTGTCTCTCCATCTTTCCTCCTCCTCAATCTTTTTATATTCCTCTTACATGTCCTTCCTCCTTGTATTTTCTTATACCTCCCCACTAAAACCACTAAATCTACCTGAGCGAAATGCTTGGAGGTGTTTGCAATTCTTATAGCAGTCAACACACCCTGTGACTGACAAGGTGGCACACTTAACAACAGATCTAAACAGTTATCTGTATGTAGCAAGAACACAATTGCAGCTATTAAAAACTTAAAAACCTGGTAAGATATCAATTTGATTCATGAATTTGACATGAAAATTGTTATGAGTTGATTAGTGGGTGAACACTTGAAATGTCTGCCCTGATGGAGGGCAGAAGTTGACAACGAAGTCTACATCATCTCCACGAGAGTGTGATGAAAGAACTGGACAGGTGTGGGGAATGACAGGTGAATGGAGGTAGGTGGAAACTGCTGTGATGCGAGTGAGGAAGACAAAGATGAAGGCTGAGTATGGTGACAAGCATGAGGCGAGGTGAGTGCCTACCTGTGATCACCCAGCTGTCCTGCTGCTCTCGGTCCAACACTGTGTTGGTGGTGATTTCACCCGACTTGAGGTCAATAGTGAAGTGGTCGTCTCCAACAGGAATCAAGTAGTTCAACTCAGCATTCACACCTGTAATGGTTCAAACATTAGTTTGTCAAGTCACAACTGATTCAACAAGATCCTGTTAAATATCACGTCTACATATTACTTGTTAGACCCTTACATTAGGTGATGTATTCACCAAATACTATACTACTCTTACATACTGAAGACTAGTCTTTAATTTAGTTTGCTAACTTCACTGTAAAATACATTAAAAATTACGGCAACAGACAGATGCTTGTCGTGCCCTTTTGTGAATTGGAGAACTTAAAATATTTGTAAAATACTGCCATAGTGAATGACCCATATTTTCCTAACAAAAAGATTAAAACATTAATTTCAATATGTATATCTACAACTTCATTTTAAACCACATTTTGACTTTCAGGAGGGTGACAGGTGTGTTGAAGTAGTAGATCCCTTCCGACAGGTAAATATCAGTCCCACGTTTACCCAACCAAGACTCCTGTGGCAGGTGTGTTTCTGTTTACCTGTGTCCTTGTCAACGGCATGGACTGTCGTGACGACAGAGCCCAGTTTCACACCCTCTGACACGTTGACAACATAGACAGAGCGCTCAAAGACTGGAGGGTTGTCATTGACGTCAATCACGTGGACTGTGAGTGCCGCGTAGGTCGCGTGCAGTGGCTGACCTCCGTCTGTGGCGCTGATGTTCAGGCGGAACACTTCAGTTGTCTCGCGATCCAGCGTCTTCGCAATTGACAGCAGCCCTAGAGAACACAGTGTCACATGGCTATGGTGTTATAGCTTAAAGGTAAGTTCTTATATAGCACAGCATTCAGTCCTTACAACTGCTCAAAGTGCTTTATACTTTGCTCTCTAGTAGACCTGTAAGTCAGACAATTTCTGATGTTGTCACTGGTTCAGTAATTGACAGGGAAGTAATTTCAATAATGGATCTGACATGTTATTGTCAGAGATCAATATCAGACAGTGCTGAAAATAGGTGTATGCTAATGAGGACATGAGTGGCTAACAGAATGAATATAGTATAGTTTTGTATTTTAGACATAACGACCTCTTTTCTTAAATTTAATCCTAAGACATTTCTCTTACCTGTTTCTGGATTCAACTTGAAGTTGCCTAGTTGATTGCCAGACACGATTGCATAGGTCAGCTTGGCATTATTGTGTGAATCGGCATCGACAGCAATCACGTGCATGATGGGATAGCCGACGGCCTCGTCCTCCATGATGTCTGCTCGCGTGCGCATCTTGAACTCTGGTGCATTGTCATTGACATCCTCAATTAACATCACCACCGTCACAGTCGAATACTCGCTCTCCTTGGAAGGGCTGCTTGCTCTCACCACCAGAGACACTTTGCTTGTTTCCTCGTAGTCTATCACCCTTGCAATTGTCAGCGTCCCTGTCCGTCTGTTGATACGAAGGTGGCCTCTGTCTGGTGATTGTGACTCGATGCTGTACCTAACCTCGCCCCACTTTCCACTGTCTGCGTCGGTCGCGCTGATGTCATAGATGTCAACTCCGACAGGGATGTTCTCACGGATGCTAACCACAATAGGGTCTTCACTAAACACAGGCAAGTTGTCGTCCACATCAATAACAGTGATGTTCACCTCAATAATACTACTCAATGGGTTCACCACACTGCTATCAATCGCCTGAATCTGCATACTGTAAGGCACTCCATTCTTCATAGTCCAGTGGTTTCGCAACAAACACATCCCCAGTCTTCATATTGACCCCGAATGACCCCAGAGGGTTGCCACGGACGATGTAATACAACACACGGCCATTTTCACCCGAGTCTGAATCAGTGGCCTTGACCTGACCGACCGTTGTGCCTGGATTGGTGTTTTCAGAGACGCTGAATGCCATGTGAGACGTCTCGAATCTTGGCGGAGCCTCATTGGTGTCATCCACGTTTACCTCGATCAGTTTTTCGGTCTCCCTTGCAGGAGAACCACCATCCCTGGCGATCACTCGAAGCATGTATTGCGATTTCATTTCGTGGTCGAGAACTTCACGTGTTGTGATGCGGCCGGTGACAGAGTCAATAGAAAACATTTTCGAGTCGTGGTTGTCATCAGCTGATGGAAAAAGAATGTATGAAATTAAAACATTATAAAAATTTATTCGGATATTTATTTAAAATTTAATCAAAATAAACCAGTTAAATAAATTGTATTAAATAAACCAATACATTTCTAAACATTAATTATCATACCATACATTTTAATAACAAAAAATGTCATGATACAAATGTGACTGTGTTCAATTACAATAAGTTATATTAACCCTTGCGACCAGCCAGAGCCGATTATTCGGCCCGAGACACCTTCCATAAAAACATTTTTAGATTGCGTAATCTGTACCGGACCCGCATACATTTGGTATCATTGGATAGCTGACAGATTTTTCAAGATGGTGTATATTTATTCATGAGCAGATTGAATGACAGCAAGCCACATGTGGGCTGACAAAACATGTGACAAAGTTGATGCCCAAATTTGGGTGGTTTACTACGCCTTCCTTGACGAATTTACGCATCCATTTATAAAGGTCCGACCCCCACAATAGAGAGCACCAATAGAGAGCTCTGTTCTTGCCCAATCTGGGAAAAATAAACTTGTGGGTGGGGCTGGTCCAGCGAATCAGAACCAAGCTTTCAAACACCACGTGATCTTCCCGCCGGAGCAGAAGTAAACAACAAGATGGCAGACGTTCGTGTTGAAGAACTTTCTCGATTCAAATGTTTACTTTGGATTATCTAAAGCTACCCCATCTATGTTTCAACAAAACAACTGACAGTATTCAAGAATAAGACTATTATACTAGTTGAAATAGTTAGAATGACTTTGGATGCTTGTTGGTCTCAAAAAACGACCATTTGTCACCGCAACATTTCACTGCTCACACCACGGGTTTGCACCAGAGGCGAATGTGGCAGCGACCGGACAGCCTAAAATGGCCTACCTCGATGTTGAAAAAAATAATAAAAATAAAAGTTCTCAACGGATTTGAATCATTTTTAAACGTACAGCTACATTTGTCTCGCAGGAAGTAGGAAATGTGTCCGTTCAGTAATTATTTGGGAGCAGGATAGTGTTGGTTTTTTTTCGTATTTTTGTGGATGACGTTCAGCTAATAATATCACCATAATTATCTGACATAATAGCGATAGTATAATTGTATTATGATAAAGAGTTCATTTAGCAGTAAAATTATACCTCATTCATATTTTTATGATAAGTATATGCAGAGTTATGATTTTTATTGTAACAGTATGCAACAGATGATTTTCGCTGGCCGGTCGCAGGGTTAAATCAATTTAATAACATGATATTTAATAACATCAGTTATGTTGTAAAAATATAAAATGTACATAACATTATTCTGTTAACTATACCTTGATAACTAAGTGGGACTTATCTAATATATTTTAAACAATTACTACGTACAAATACACAATAATGTGAAAGGTAAACAAATTTATATTTTACAGGAACAAAACAAACATGTGCAAAATGATGTGACGAGGATGTTTCAGCAATAAAACAAGATGAGAAAATGCAGAAGGCAAGAGACACTGACCCTGACTGAAGTAGTAGGAGACAGTGCCGTTCTGTCCCTTGTCCTTGTCCCGTGCTGACACCTTGGTGACATGGGTACCTTCTGGCTGGTTCTCGTCCACGTCCACCCTGTAGTGACCCACGCGGTCAAACACAGGGCTGTTGTCATTGACATCATCCACAGTGACCGTCACTTCCACTGTTGCTGTGTTCGGTGGCTCCCCCTGGTCGCTGACGTGGACAGTCAGGCGGTAAGTCTCCCGTGACTCTCGGTTCAGTGCGACGCGTGTAATGATCTCGCCACTCGTCCCACTCACAATGAAACTTCCAGTTTTGTCCTCCAGCTCATAGAGCAGTGTATCCGACGTGTCACTGTCTGATGCCGTCACAAATCCGACAATGGAATGTGGAGGGCGATTTTCAGTGACATGGAATGTGTACGACACCTCGTCAAATGCTGGACCGTTGTCGTTGACGTCGAGAATGCGGATCGTCACCGGCACTGTTGTTGACATTGCCGGAATGCCGTTGTCAATGGCAACGACTTGGAGATCATAATAATCCTGCACCTCGTGGTCCAGCGCTGTCTTCGTATAGAGGAATCCATCGCTCGGGAAAATGCCGAAAACATTGAGGTTTGCGCCATTGTGTATCAGGTACGTCACACGTGCATTGTTACCCGAGTCTGCGTCAGTCGCAACTGGTTGTGCGAACTTTGTATTCGGCCTAACTGACTCACTCACTTTGAATTCATACGCATTCTTATCAAAGACTGGTGCATTATCATTGACGTCTTGCACATTGATTGTGACGTCCATCATTGACTTCTTTGTGGGTCGGCCTGAGTCAGTTGCTATGACAACAAACTTGTGCTGCGTGCGTTGTTCATAGTCCAACTTTCGCCTGAGTTTGATGCAGCCTGATTGGCTGTTGATGACAAACAGGTTGGAAGAGTTGGCCAGGGTGTACCGCACTCGGCCGTTGTCCCCACTGTCAGCGTCACGGGCGTCCACCACATAGATGGTGCTGGACAGAGGTGTGTCCTCACTGACAGGGATCTCCATCTGACTGACAGAGAACTGTGGCGCGTTGTCATTGACGTCAGTCACACTGATGTTGACCTGCACAGAAAACCTCACGTCAACAGGACAGGTACAAGGACGGGTGTGGTTATATTTGGCATTTCGTTTCTGTTCTTTGACAATCATTTACGTATTTTAGTTACGATCATGAGAGTTGACAGGAGTTGTATGATAAATATAATTTTTTAGGACATGTGAATTGAATTGACATCAGTGCAAGTTGCTGGCATCAGAAGTAACTCACAATATTAACACAATTGTCGGCATATTAATAATATATCAAACAATAAGTAGAAATTTAAATTAAAACAAGATTAGAGTTTTCTAAATGTTCTTGTAACATTAGCATGGTGATATATCGAGTAAAAAATTCCACTTAATTGTCATCCTAGGATGATTGCAACTTATTGATCTTTTGATGAAGAATTAACTAGGCTACCATAAAGTGATCTCAATAGTTTTAGCTCTTGTATTGCTTTCACAACAATATTTCAGTTTTGGGCAAATGTATTTTGAAAATCAGGGATTCTCCTAGAACATGTCCTAGAAGCATCAGTGTACATGTGGAGACAGAGAGGACTGTCACATGACTTACCTGTGCTGTGATAAAGGACGGAGGACTGCCACTCTTTACTTGCACACTCAGTAACAGGGTCGGGTCGGTCTCGTGGTCAAGAGTTTTGGCCGTCCTGATCTGACCGGTCTTTGAGTCAATGGCCATGTAACTATTGGGATCCCCAGATGTGATGTAGTATGACACTTCAGCTCCACCTGTGAACACAACAAATGGGTGGTGTCATGGGACATGTACAGAGGACATCACATGACACAGTAACTTGGTAAAGGCAGGTGACAGCCCATGACAATGCATTTTAGGTAGCTCCAAATGATGTAGTTAATGTAGCATTGGCCAGCAAAATTATGAATTCAGAACTATTTTTGAGGCTAGTCAATGAAGACATTTAGCAACAGCTCACACTTACATGTGAGTGAATTCAAAATACATTTTTTTATCTGTCACAACTTAAAATATAACGATATTTTATACCAGGTAATACACATTTATAAACATGCATACGCAGTACATACAGGTGTACATAGTATGAGTGTGTTACAGCAAAGCTCTTTGCAGCAAACTTTCACAGAAATAATTAACACTATCATACTGACCAACACCTGGCAATAAGCAATACTTTCTCGTCTTCCAGTTATGAGCTGTGACAACGCCATGAAAAAACACCAATCCTATATTCTACCCCACCCCCTATGTGGTCAGTCCTACTCACCTGCACTTTCCCTGGTTACTGCCACTGTGCCGACCGGGGATCCAGTGTGTGCACTCTCAGACACTTCAAAGCGGTACAGTGGCTGCGTGAACTGTGGCACATTCTGACCAACGGCCAACACACTAATGGTCACTGTCGCATTGACCAGTGATGCCAACCCACCCCCATCTTCAGCCGACACAATGAGGGTGTACACAGAGGGTGAACTGGACAACCCCTTCTTGAGGACAATCACACCTGAAGGAAAACATATTTGTCATCATCTAAGGTTTGTCAAGTGTCACATGTATACAATATCATGCAGGGAATACACAAAATAAACATAATATTTGGTTGTTCCGTAGCAGTCAATGATGTATTCGTCCTCCCCAGTCCTTGTCAGTGGCGACAGATCATTCAATTTCAACAATCTCATCTGGTGAATAATCCATATTAAAACCCAAATGTCTTGTCAAACATTTAGCTACACAATATGTTTTCGACATTCCCAAAATTACAAACTGTTTCAATTTGACTTTATAATCTAGCCAGCCTTGTACAAGTTTTGCATTTTATCCTTTACATGAGTAAAGAAAACTCTTTACAATCATTGTAAGTTTGTAATGCAATCATTATTGTGTACTGGTGCTTATTCAAACTTCACCCGTTGGACATCTAGTTTGTTCTAGCTAACAGCAGCAGACACATTCCCAGGGTAAATAACTACCTGTGGTTGGATCGAGGCTAAACAGGCCTCCCGTGTTGCCCCTGACGATGCTGTAGCTGATGCGACCAGCAGCTCTCGAGTCTTTATCGGTTGCCTTGACAACCACAATGGTTGAGGCGAGGGCTGCGTCGTGGTGGATGCTGACTCGATAGGTAGTGGGGTAGAACAGGGGGCGGTTGTCATTGACATCCTTCACTGTCACCTTCACCATGGCCGTGGTGCGCAGGGCATCTGCAGGAGGGGGGAGGGAGAAACACCTTTACGTTAAGGCTAGCTCGGCATTCGTAAATACAAATATTTCAACATATAGGTCAAATTAATCAAAACACATGTAAGTCCATATATTAGGTCCATGTCATATAGTGTAAGATTAATTTGTGTTTGTATTGTACAGTTACTTGAATGTTTTATATAAAAGGCTTTAAATCAAATAAAGAAAGTTGCACCAAGAAATTATGATAGATAACTACAGATACTGGGGAGCGGTGGTCGCGCGGTAGAGCGCCGGACTGTCAATCGAGGGGACGGTGGTTCAATCCCACCTACCGCCGTTTCGAAACTTAGGCAATTTCTTCACCCCACATTTGCCTGTGTCTTTCGGAAGAGACACTAAAAGCCGGTGGTCCCTTCTGTCTGGTGTCTATGCCAGGGGAAGTAAAAGATCCCACACAGGGGGTAAATGTGTAACCTGTAGTGGACTCACAAATTCTACAGAAGAATAACTCCTGCGTTAGCCCAAGTTTGGGCTGTTTGGAGGTAATCACCTAAGAACTAAGAACCCAACTGCATTAAATCTAGTAAACTGTATTTAAAGGTAAGCAACTTAAGTCTAGTTATTTTGACACTGAGAACACAAGAGAGTCTAAATTGGAATAAACACCACATGCATGTATGCAAATTGTGCATACTGTATTATTCCTAATAGACATGTATCCCTATGTTACAGAGGCTAAACCATGCACAGCGAAACTACAATACAGGTTTTGAAATGCTAAAGTGATGTTAATGTGGCATGATGACTGTCTATTGAGCATCATTCAAACGATCAACACAGTGCTTGTCTGGTGTAACGCAAACACAACCAGAAGAACTGCGTCACATCTCAAGTCGCAGGGTCCTGTCATGTCTGTATTCTGTTGATCAAGTGCCACACATTTCTGTAGATTCTGTGTTTACTGTGTTGTCTACCTCAGATGTGACTGCATGTCATGTGTATGCAATTTGTTCTATGGTCCGCCACTCACAATGTATGCTACTTCTGACGTATGAGAAATTAATAGACGTCCGCACAAGCCTTGCACTCGCACACTGCAAGTCTATTTGGAATAATGTGATAAGAACACACTACGTGTCATGCATAAATACAGCGTTTAACAACATAGACACATGCACTACATGTCTGCCAACGTACCTTTATCAGTGGCAATGACAGGGAAGTCGTATGTGTGACGTGTCTCATAGTCGAGTGGCTCAGTGATGCAGATCTCTCCCGACTCACTGTCCACCTGCAGTCCCTTGGGGTAGTGGAACCACGCCTTCTTAGGGATGCTATACTCCACCTGGGCATTGGCCCCACAGTCAGGGTCATAGGCCGTCACCTGCAACAGACACCACTGCAATGTCACTCACTAGAAATATAACTAATTTACTATCACATAGTATATTTCTAAACACATTTTATACTTCACCTACTGGCCACTAATTACAATGGCAATGCCTACTTGACGTTACTGGGAAGTATTCAGTAATGCTGCAATTAGTGTATCGATAAATATTATTTCGTTATGTATATGCACAACTGTCCATCATTTATACATAAAGTGAACTATGGCAATGAAGAATAAATTAAAAAAAATTCCCATGCCTAAAATTGCTACAAATGACTTAAACTTGCAACCCCATTTCCCTGTCCTCTCTATTGGTATGCTGATATTGTCATCACCATCACTGCCACATAGATGTGTTACTCTACAGTCTACAGTCTACACCAGTGTACTGTTTAGATCAGCTCATTTAAACATCCACTAACATATTATAGAATGCTTGACTTTTGTTTGCATCAGGGATCAACACTATAAATTATGATGAACAGAAACTAATAACATTTTCCACAAAATAAGTATATGCATTTTACTGGCATTATAAACAGTAACATTTTGCCTAAATGTAATTAGCTGTAACAAGTAATAGGCATTGGAGAATATATCAATAACATCTAACATTACCAATACACCTCAACAGCAGTCAACTGGTAGAATTAACTACATTTATCCCACCAGATGGCACCACTGTGATTGAGGGTCACTGCTTATTTGCGTATCTAGTCACATTCTGACAAAGGAACTAATTTTATGTTGATATATAATTACAGATAAGTGAAAAACTATGTATAAAATGTGTCTAATAAACTGTGTACATATTTATGCCATGTAGACTGACATAGGTAAGTATAAATTTCATTAAGCTGAATATGTGAAGTGTATTTATCGCCATATTGATGAATATAAATTAGGGGACTGCAGGATTACATGGTACCTGGACTGCATATGTTTATATCAATAAGCCTGTTATTGCATGTGTAAAGCAGACTAAGCTGTATGTGTGGATCAAATAAAGTATATCAGTTGACACATAAGTGGACTGCAAGGGATATATATATATATATATGAGACCGCAGGGAAACTGCTGAATTGTGATTAAGTTGAAAGTTTAGCCCAGCTTCACCTACCACCTCTGTTCATAATGCTGTCATTGTTTGCCCAGAGGAAAGTCAGTTTTATGAGTCACACTTTCAGGTAATAGCTTCGCTTAAATGAGACAACATCGCGTGGCCTTCTTCGACCCACCCAGGAGCAACAGCCACAAACAATTACCACACACTGTGTCAGTAGTTGGCTACAAATCGAGCCATAAACCCATATATGAGTGACCCTGTCAACATCCATATCATAAGTGGTGACCACTATTACCAGTAAGCCTGTTAGTCAACATCCTCAAGGGAAGTGTCTTCATCAACACTGAATGCTACAGTCCTGAGAACTCAGCTGTGCAAACACTGACTGTCATTGAAACAATCGCCTCGTAAAAGCAAAGTACACAGCAACACAGTTGAGCAAATAAGGCCCTTGATACACTCCTACTACATGTCAACTAATGGCTGTGGCATGTTTGCTGGACAGCGCTATTCATCAGTGGAAATGATACATAAGTTTGACCACCTTCGGAGAGACATCCGCCATTAGACTAATACATATACAAACTATATAATCCACAGGCATGGCGAACGACAGATTATCAACCAGGTAGAGACAGGTGTCATGTTCAACTAGTCATTTGGGTGTTCCTTGTCTGAAGTAACTGTATACACTGGTGATTTAGACAGGAGACAGTTTCAAGTTTGTCTTCTTCTCAGGTGTGAAATATGTCGTTTGATAGCTGTACCAGTGACTGTGGATGACCTGGTTGCTTTTTAGGTCTACTTAGCACAGCTGTTAACAGTGGCTGTAAGGCAGCAATTTGATGAACCAACATAGTTCTGAGCTCAAGAACACTACGCCCATCTACGATTCTATATAACTATAAAACAATCCCCTATAAATAAACTGGTCACAACCGGTTTAAGAAGCTTCATCAACAAAGAAAAACAAACTAAAACACTAGTACCCATCTGGAGACAGGGTAAATATCTCCCTCCTCACCAAGCCAGACTCAGGGCAAATACCCCATCACCAAGCCAGACTCAGGGCAAATACTACCCTTCAGTTCAGCCTGTTTCCCAAACAAACATAACACTAGCCCATGAGTAGTGTTGACAGGTCTTGTGTGACATGACATAGGGCAGGTGTGGACAGTGGACAGTGGACAAGTACTCCCTGGCTCAAGTACAGTTGTCCTCACTCCAACAGTCAGACAAGTATCCAGGCATGTAACACTGCAAGCATGCTGGAGTGGATAAGTCTAAAAGTCACACAGAGAGCTAAAATTAAGTCTGTTGTAAGTTCACAAAATAGCAGTCACACACACATGGTACAAAACCGTAGTAAAGAAAACAGGTAAAGGCAGAAAAGGAAAATATTAATTTTATGGTAGATTTTTATATTGAATTTTCTACTAATAACTTCACCCCTGCGCCAATATTGCATTCCCAAGATGGTTACTTCACTTCAGTTCAAATTTTCAATTCACTGTCAAATCAAAAAGTGTGTTTGAATGTAACATAAGAAAACTGCAAACTCTGTATAATTCTACCCTAAAACCTGTTATTCCACGACACTACTGTGAAACAAAGGGATGCTGTGATTGAGACTTATGGATAACAAAGAATAAGGAAATCACATATAGAAATCACACAGACTGCCTTCTGTGTGTGGTGGGGGGTGGGAGATGGGGCAGTGGTCAAGAGACCTGTCACTTGAGTGTCAGGCTGACATTACCCAGGGACATGACAAAGACAAGGAAATGGACAGTTGACTATGTACACATCCACTGGACACAAGACCCAGGAGACACTGCCCACACAGATGACTGTCCACAATATGCCAATCAAGAGCTGTGGTCAATATTATGGCTTGACCACTGGTGAAAGCCATCAGATTTTGGCAGTATGGAACATCAACAGTTAGGAATGTGTAAACACCCACATACAAAGGGCTTGGTGGAAGGGGGTTATTAAAACCTCTTGGTTCATTTGCATATGCAGGTGGGTTGAATTGGGAGTTAATTATGTTGTGCTTAAACTTATCTTGTCTAAGAAACTCAGACTGTTGAGTTATTGAAAGGAACAGAAGCTCAGCATTCCAGCAGGAATTGTCTGTCTGTATTGATCTTGGGCTCGAGCCAATAAATTTCAATTAAAATACCAGTAATTTTTTTACAATCTTAATTGCTACACAGCATTGAAAGACTTATTCTCATGTTAAATACAAGATTGTAAAAACAAGTAACGAAAATTCACAAAATTGTGATTATGGAAATAGTACTGGAGATAAGATAAGACAATATAAAATGACAAAAAGAACTTGAGATGGTGATACAGTAGATCTGAAACTACCTTGTGATAACAGGTGCGATAACAGAACACAAAATGAACCCACATCCTGACATTATCTTGAAACTTACAATTGTCTTCAAATCTTGGACTGCTTATCTAAAGAAAAATTGTGACAAGTTGTTCCATCCATGGGTTCATGGCCCGCACTGTGAGAAAGCCTTTAGCTAGAAAACAGTAGAAATTAATTATCATGGTCGTAAAACACTGAACAGGTACCTTTTAAAACTCAAAAATTTAAACTATGTATTCATATATGGTTCAAATTATAAATGAATGCCAGTACAATTATTAATAGCATAACTGCAATCGATTACAAGAACACAGCTAACCAAACCCAGTGACCTGGTATTTAGTTAATCAGAACCGGGCTCATGTGACACATAAGTTATGATCACAGAAAGAGCTGCCTTCAGAATTTCTGTGCAACACATAAAGCACGGCCCCTGTCAATAGCGGACAAGTGGGATGCAAATTAAATGAACACCTACGAAGATGTAAAAAAGCGTCTACAGACGAGTATGTCTCGAGTGCTTTCAACGCCGATTCCTCGGCCAGGCATGTTCATTAAACACACATAAATCATCCACCTGACGGATTGGACGCGCTAACAAAACAGACGAAAAAAGAACGCCACGCTAGCTTGGCAGGTATGCAGTACACAGTGTGCAACACATGCATTTGGGGAGAGAATATCAACCAGACCCCCCACGGGAAAGTTCTTACACATCCCATCTCAACGTGTATTCAGTCTTGATTGCTCCATGCACAGTTGCACACCCGCACTAGAATACAGTTTCAACACATTGACATGCTCACACAGAAGGCTAAAGATTACCAATCCGTGAGAGATGAATGTGGTGTCAATCCTACTGGCAGACCATGCATAATCAATACGTCACACATAGTATACCAGCAGATGGTAGCTGAGTAACACTGACTAAATATTAATTTGATTTTGACATGGTTGAGTACTTGTGCCATAATGTCGGGACTTACGAAAGGAACGCATCATTACCTATTTCTATATAAAAAGGTTAGCTGTTCTTTCAAATATTGCAACCTTTACCAAGCATCAGTAAAAGCAGACAAAAGTAATGTCAGTGAAAACTGAAGAGTTAGACTAAAAACCTCCGCAGTTTCCACAGCGGGTGCTTCATTTGCTAAAGACAGTTTACTCTTGTCTGAAGTAGTGTTGTGCGGGAATCCAATAAAACATCACTGCACAGTTCACAGTGTAAACGTAAGCTCGCCTCTCAGCGCTACACCTGACTAGATGCCAGGTATGTCGTTGAAAGACCCATAAACTCCCAAATTACACAAATTATAAAGTCATAAAGGACACTCTCAGTGCCTGCAAGGAAATGTCAAATGCAGCGTAGCGTGGCTGTATAGAGACAGTGAATTCAACTCAGACCAGCGACTCTGTCTCAGCCACAGCCACAGCCACAACCACAGAACAACAGATGCTCCAGCTAGAGGGGGATCTACACAGTGACACCATAGACATGTCAACAAACTGTTGTCACATGTTGTTACACTACCAGTAGCTGTGTCAACATCTAGACAACATTTACAATTACTTCTGTCTAGTCGACACTACAAAAGAGCTTCCATGAACAACAAACACTATG
Source organism: Ridgeia piscesae (assembly GCA_025642075.2). Lineage (NCBI taxonomy): Eukaryota > Metazoa > Annelida > Polychaeta > Sabellida > Siboglinidae > Ridgeia > Ridgeia piscesae. The sequence goes on along the minus strand of JAODUO010001228.1, from coordinate 206,923 downwards.
TGTTGATACTGAACACCTTCAGTCAAACAAATACGCAATTAAGTATGTTCAATAGCTAACCAATAGCTGTAAGTATGTGCTACTGGGTATTTGTGGTGTATAATTAACATTCCCAAATGTTTTTAATTTTACAATCTCAAACTAGACCTAAGTGAACAATTTTTTTCACTTCATGTCTTCACATTTAATCTTGCAGAATGATGTTTACCATCGGGAATGGCTTACATCTAACAAACGATACAACCATAAGACGATACAACTATAAGATGTGAATTTGATAGTTCTGTTATATTTCACTTTGAAAGGTGATTTAGTGAAATGTCAATAGCTATATAAGATGGCCTCTGTGGCCGGCATGTTTTATTTCATCACAAAATTTAACATTTTCACAATTAACAACACTCAAAAGTTCCCAGAGGCAGCAGATGCTGTACAAATAACATTTTATTTTAACCGGCCGAGATGTCACAGAGCTTAATAAACTGAAAGTCACTTTTATGGTTTTTTTCCGTTAACCAAGATAAATTGTTGAAAAAGACATGAATGAGATGACGTAAAGCCTGTAGAGGCCATGCTATGTTATGTAAGACATTCATCTATCACACCAACACACGCAGACGTTTGGCGTTTCTCTTGTGACTTTTCTATACCGTCTCGTGTGTTTCCTGCACCAATAACTCACGCCTTGCTGATACAATCTCCCAGTTTTTACCACTACTTACCTGTAGTCTTGTACCTGAATTTGTGAGACACCAATAATTATTTACGCTACATTCATCTAGTTTCATATTCAATTTAATGAAAACTTATTTATTTACTAATGCTGTCTCAGTAGTTTAATCATATTACAAATTTCTTACTAATAATATTTGCATGGAGTTCCAGTAATACTAGTTATTATATTTTTAAATATTATATTATTTAATGTTAATGTGTAACTTTTTAATTAATAAATATTATAAATACTATAGCGTTTTATGATTTAATATATTTAAAATTAATATTTATATGTTACTTAAATTGTGAAGACAATTAGAGGAGACTCTGAACCCAGATTATCTTCATGTTTGTATTATATTCATGTTCTACATGTAAAGTTGTGATGGATATTATAAGTACTAAACATAATCACTGTTCTTCTTAGACATGTGACAAGGAGGAATAATTATAATTACTTTTGTCAGTATCATTGCACAAAATGATTTATCCACACAGTGTTGTGGAGAGAACTAGCACTATTGTACATTGGGTTCAACACAAAGAGGTGTTGATGCTGACAGACTAAGACAAGGACCAGGGCATCTACAGACTCTACAGACACCAGAAAACTGTCTCTCCATAAACTTCGCAACTGATCTTTAAGCATTACACAGGTATTCAACAGCAATGTTGTTTTAATCAACCCTAACATATTAAATCACAATATACAAGTCGTTGCACTGTGTTCCACCCAAGTCCATCTTGGTGCCTCTGTAGAAGCAGTGATAAAACTGTCAGTGACAATTCATCACTCCAACAAAACTCTACAAATTGCACTGCCAAATAGGCCGTCAAGTGCAACCACATAAACTCACAAAAGTTTTCCAAATCAAATGCATATAAAACAACCAGCCAGTCCCTACTAAAAATCTTATGAATAATTATTATTGGAAATCTTGATAACTAAGTAACAGTATCAATCATATTATATAGTCTCGATTCATTCCATTTTGGTTACATAGTTGACAAGTTGTGGCACATTAGAGTTGTTACAGTAATTCCTTTACCTGAATTTCATACTACGGAAATGTCGCAGTTTCAAAAGCATTAATGCTTTCTACTTTATAATACAACTTTTGCAATCACATTTGTTTGCAATTAAATTTTATTTAAATATCACAAAGAAGCAACAATACTCTACTACCTTAACCATACATGATGTTTCCAAGGCCAACTTGACACTGTTTATCTGGATGTTGACTAAGTAAGCTGGAGTAATCCTCACTAAATACCCCTGAATGCATTCACCCACCAACCTTCTTTCCCACCTTGCTAATCATTACAACCTCCCCCCCCCTTGGTAGGGCAAACAAGCAGTAGCACCCTCACAGGGGAATAGCCTGGCATTCCAACCTATATCTTGTGGCTTTAAGTGGTACTGATCATCCAACATCCCGCTATTTTCCCACTTGGTCCCCAGGGAAAAGAGGGATAGATCACAGGGAGTGGGAAGGGCTTATGAGGTGTATCAGACTTTGATACTGCCCTCAGGGTCTCTCCCTCGGCTGGCAGATGGGAACATATGGGAGAAGGTAGAGGTAGTGCCCAGGGGAGATTGGGCAAGTAGGATGTTATCCCACTTGAAAGAGGTGCTTGGTGTGTTTACACCCACTTGGGGCTGTCACCCTCACAGTGAGGGCAGTAGCTCCTGGTGACAGGGGCAGTAGCTCCTGGTGACAGGGGCAGTAGCTCCTGGTGACAGGGGCAGTAGCTCCTGGTGACAGGGGCAGTAGCTCCTGGTGACAGGGGCAGTAGCTCCTGGTGACAGGGGCAGTAGCTCCTGGTGACAGGGGCAGAGCTCCTGGTGACAGGGGCAGCTCCTGGTGACAGGGACAGCAGCTCCTGGTGACAGGGGCAGTAGCTCCTGGTGACAGGGGCAGTAGCTCCTGGTGACAGGGGCAGTAGCTCCTGGTGACAGGGGCAGTAGCTCCTGGTGACAGGGGCAGTAGCTCCTGGTGACAGGGGCAGTAGTCCTGGTAAATTCCTGGTGACAGGGGCAGTAGCTCCTGGTGACAGGGGCAGTAGCTCCTGGTGACAGGGGCAGTAGCTCCTGGTGACAGGGGCAGTAGCTCCTGGTGACAGGGGCAGTAGCTGTTCCTGACTAGGTCTATGTCACACATGTACACTAACACCACGTGTTGGCAATAACACACTGGACATGTACCTAAATCAAGACTAAATAATAAAAGTAATGGACACACATACACAGCCAGTATGAATGCATGCATACACACAAGCACTCACACAAACACCTTCACAAACCCACGCACGCACGCACCACACACACCACACACACCACGCACACACACACACACGCATGCATGCACACACATGCACGCAAGCATGCACATGCAAGCGCAGACATGCACACATGCACATCCATATATGCACGCATGCTCGCACAGATAATAAAAAAAAAATTTACATCTGAACTACATATTAGAATACAACTACATTTATTTAAGCTAAAAAAACTCATAGATAATACATTCACATAAAAGTAAATTTTGTACAAATATGAGTAGATATAGATTAGATCAGACTGCAAATGTTTTTCATCAAGTTTTACATTTTGACTAGTAACTTCTGCATAATTTTCAAATACATCTGGGGAGATTGGCACGCATCCAAGGGAAACCCTGGTGCATGGAACTGCAGCCACACGTACACCGACACTGACACAAAGAACACATTGACATATGTGAGTGCCTGCGGCAGTGCTGCACTGGTACTGTACCACTGCACTACACTACACTGGCAGGGCGTGTCCATATTCCATAAGCCCAACTGGCGTGTTCTCTACCTTGTCTTTGTAACACTGGGGCGCTATTCTCTATGGCTAGTTGTTATTCAGCACCAGTCTGCTCGGACTACAACGACAAGAGAAGACAGCAGGAGCTCTTGAATCTAAAGAGGAACAATCTACTCCTGTGTGGTTGGCCTGGCTCAGGTTGCACACACCGCAGTGAAAGACATCAAAGTAGCACACGTTTTTCTATTAGGAACGAACAAAACCGGAATGATGCAATGCTAATGGTAAACATAGAGAAAAACTTTAGAAACTGTTTGACTTTGCAGCGCTGTCATTTACCTACTTATCATTTCAGCAGCTTGTGGCATGTAAAGACAGGTTTGTGTTTTTTCCATCAAGGATAACTTGGTGCTAGACAGGCCAAAGCAAAGCACATGTACATTAAAACAGTCACTCTGCAGCATGTGACCAAATGTCAAACAGTGTTTAGTTGAATCACTGTGCAGTTGGTTGAACTGTTCTATTGTATAATTACATTTCTTATAATACCTTCTAATTAAACTGCAATTACCTGTGTACCATGTGCATTTCCATCCCAAGCAAGGCAATTTGTTTATCTGTTCAAAGCACAACTTGCTATTAAACAACAAAACAACTGCCTTAAATAACAAAATAATACCATGAAATATTAAATCATTTTGAAAGTGGATACTTTTGGGGATCTTCTATTAGACTAACAAGACAAACATATACCTAACTTTACCATTAACCTATATGCCCCCACTATCAGGTACTTCTACTTACTTTAACTTGTAACCCCCTCCCACTATCAGGTACTTCTACTTAGTTTAACTTGTAACCCCCTCCCACTATCAGGTACTTCTACTTAGTTTAACTTGTAACCCCCCCCACTATCAGGTATTTCTACTTACTTTAACTTGTAACCCCCCCCCCACCCACTATCAGGTACTTCTACTTACTTTGCAATTCACGTAAAAGGGTCTAACAAATAACAATAATAGGAACCCAACAAAAGCGGCACCACCAATGCTGACAACTGCATGGGCACTGGCTGACAACTGCATGGGCACTGGCTACACAAATTGCATGTCTAATGTAAAATGCATACACCTGGAGGCTAGGTAATTAATCAAAGGCTACAGTTGAGAACAACATAAGTCAGAAGTAAAACAATAGACACATTGCTGTGACATGACTCAATTGGGCTGGCCACTTTCTCGTCTATTTCTATTCATGCACACGTCATGCATTTGTACAAGTGAATGTCGTGATTATAATGTGACTGCAACAGAAGTCATTACCTAAACAGACGTTCCAATGAAAATGTAAATACCAATACTAGCCTAGTGGTGGCAAACCAGTGCATTCCCATCTTTACAGATGGCGGCTTCTGGAGGTTCACCAGACCAACACAACATGGCATGCCTCTTTAACATCAATATTTAACTGCCTGGAAGATGTTGGCCAATGTCAACTTTGATAAGGAAACATGTTCACCAGCACTAACAGCAGACAGACCAACTGTTCACCAGCACTAACAGCAGACAGACCAATTGTTCACCAGCACTAACAGCAGACAGACCAACTGTTCACCAGCACTAACAGCAGACAGACCAACTGTTCACCAGCACTAACAGCAGACAGACCAACTGTTCACCAGCACTAACAGCAGACAGACCAACTGTTCACCAGCATTAACAGCAGATAGACCAACTGTTCACCAGCACTAACAGCAGATAGACCAACTGTTCACCAGCACTAACAGCAGACAGACCAATTGTTCACCAGCACTAACAGCAGATAGACCAACTGTTCACCAGCACTAACAGCAGACAGACAGACCAACTGTTCACCAGCACTAACAGCAGACAGACCAATTGTTCACCAGCACTAACAGCAGATAGACCAACTGTTCACCAGCACTAACAGCAGACAGACAGACCAACTGTTCACCAGCACTAACAGCAGACAGACAGACCAACTGTTCACCAGCACTAACAGCAGACAGACCAATTGTTCACCAGCACTAACAGCAGATAGACCAACTGTTCACCAGCACTAACAGCAGACAGACAGACCAACTGTTCACCAGCACTAACAGCAGACAGACAGACCAACTGTTCACCAGCACTAACAGCAGACAGACCAATTGTTCACCAGCACTAACAGCAGATAGACCAACTGTTCACCAGCACTAACAGCAGACAGACAGACCAACTGTTCACCAGCACTAACAGCAGACAGACAGACCAACTGTTCACCAGCACTAACAGCAGACAGACAGACCAACTGTTCACCAGCACTAACAGCAGACAGACAGACCAACTGTTCACCAGCACTAACAGCAGATAGACCAACTGTTCACCAGCACTAACAGCAGACAGACAGACCAACTGTTCACCAGCACTAACAGCAGACAGACAGACCAACTGTTCACCAGCACTAACAGCAGACAGACCAATTGTTCACCAGCACTAACAGCAGATAGACCAACTGTTCACCAGCACTAACAGCAGACAGACAGACCAATTGTTCACCAGCACTAACAGCAGATAGACCAACTGTTCACCAGCACTAACAGCAGACAGACCAACTGTTCACCAGCACTAACAGCAGACAGACCAACTGTTCACCAGCATTAACAGCAGATAGACCAACTGTTCACCAGCACTAACAGCAGATAGACCAACTGTTCACCAGCACTAACAGCAGACAGACCAATTGTTCACCAGCACTAACAGCAGATAGACCAACTGTTCACCAGCACTAACAGCAGACAGACAGACCAACTGTTCACCAGCACTAACAGCAGACAGACCAATTGTTCACCAGCACTAACAGCAGATAGACCAACTGTTCACCAGCACTAACAGCAGACAGACAGACCAACTGTTCACCAGCACTAACAGCAGACAGACCAACTGTTCACCAGCACTAACAGCAGACAGACCAACTGTTCACCAGCACTAACAGCAGACAGACCAACTGTTCACCAGCACTAACAGCAGACAGACCAACTGTTCACCAGCACTAACAGCAGACAGACCAACTGTTCACCAGCACTAACAGCAGACAGACCAACTGTTCACCAGCACTAACAGCAGACAGACCAACTGTTCACCAGCACTAACAGCAGACAGACCAACTGTTCACCAGCACTAACAGCAGACAGACCAACTGTTCACCAGCACTAACAGCAGACAGACCAACTGTTCACCAGCACTAACAGCAGACAGACCAATTGTTCACCAGCACTAACAGCAGATAGACCAACTGTTCACCAGCACTAACAGCAGACAGACAGACCAACTGTTCACCAGCACTAACAGCAGACAGACCAACTGTTCACCAGCACTAACAGCAGACAGACCAACTGTTCACCAGCACTAACAGCAGACAGACCAACTGTTCACCAGCACTAACAGCAGACAGACCAACTGTTCACCAGCACTAACAGCAGACAGACCAATTGTTCACCAGCACTAACAGCAGACAGACCAACTGTTCACCAGCACTAACAGCAGACAGACCAACTGTTCACCAGCACTAACAGCAGACAGACCAACTGTTCACCAGCACTAACAGCAGACAGACCAACTGTTCACCAGCACTAACAGCAGACAGACCAATTGTTCACCAGCACTAACAGCAGACAGACCAACTGTTCACCAGCACTAACAGCAGACAGACCAACTGTTCACCAGCACTACACTGTCAACTTCCCAGACTACATCAGATGATTGAGGACAACAAAACCTGTGCTTTGCACATTTCACCTGTGGAATTAGCTAAAAGCGGCAATAACAAAAGATGTTACTGGCTATGAGAATAAGGCATGGGGTATAATAACTGTAACAATGTAAGTGGTTATGTGCATGGACAAGTTGACAACTAAGGTACTAATAACTTAGAATAACCTACAATGCTAATAATCTACTATAACCTATAGTACTAATAGTAATAACTTACAGATGAATATAATTTTTTATTACTTACAAATAAACAGCACTTTTTTTAAATGCCCCCAAATTTTTAAACTTGGACTATCTGCACCGAATCTAACATGTGCATTTTCTCAAAGTAAATATGCTCATCTGTGTCATGTTAGGATTGCATAGATAAAAGCCAGATTACGGAGTAGAGCTGAACACATTCCAGCCACTAAAACAGCCAAACAGCAATAGACAAACACAGGATTCATTAGAGGACCTGTGTGAATGCAGTCTGAGACACTGCACAAACAGTCTGTAACTCACAAGTAAACACGGGGCTCTATCAAAAGAACTCACATGCTATATTTCCACATGGTCTTTAGCCCCAGCATACTTGGTTGAACAGCTCTCTGAGTACTGTCAAATCTTACATAACATCAGCCTGAGCAAGCAATTACTGTGACAACATGGATTATATAACTAAGATAATTTCCCAGCTGCTGCTACATCAAAGTCCTTCTGCCTTATATAGGAATTGTCTCCCCATTCGAAATCTGCTTGAATTACCCTGGTTACCTAGCAGCCACCACTTTGAAGGTGGGGCAGGCAAGTGCAATTCATTAGTGTTCAAGACCTCTAATGCTAGACTGACAAACAATTAATTGCAGATCTGTAGGAAGCAATTGATGTCCAAAATGAAAGGCTGACAAACAATTAATGGTAGGGATAGTTGAACAAAATTAAGCTCCAGTGAGAAGATGATAGACATTTTCACAGATGCTGCACTGAAAAGATAACAAACAGCTAGTGCAGACCTGCTGAAACAAGTTGAAGCTCTATTGAAACACTGACACACCATTACAGGCCGAACCATTGCATTGTGAGAAGATCCACTGTGGCTTACACACAAGCACACTAGTTAATCATAATTTGTCACTGTCCCATCAGATTCAAACAACTGACATGGACAAATCCTGATATGTTTGTAACTGAATACTCTCTGGAATATATTCGTGTAGGTTACCTATCAACAAACTAACAATTAGTAGTTCTATTGGATCATCACCTCTGTATCGGCTGTCCTTTGTAATAATGCAGTGACAGCCACACCTTGACGCACTGTCTGGTGTCCAATGACAAATCTTATTCATAGTCACAAACACAATAAAACATTTCAATGTCTGGCCTTTAGTGACATAAGATGCTTACGCAGTTTGTGCTAAACAGTGGCGCAGTCTGTGGTTTTGATAACAATTGTTATACCTTCAGCATCACATGACTTCAGGCTGCACATTGTTAAAATACACAACTGCAAATGTTTAGATTTTCTTGTGGAATTAGCCAGGACAGGGCAATAGTGTGAACACAAACCACATGGTACAAAGAGAACTCGTACTCAGCCAACTGACAAGCTCGACAACAAAATACCAACAAAAAACAGTCATAGTTAAGCAAAACAAAATGTCCACAGACAAAAATTAAATGTCCATATTTATATATATTATATATATATATATATATATATATATATATATATATATATATATATATATATATATATATTATATACAACATAAATATCAAAATCAAATACAAATGTCCACATATAAAATGCAAGAAATAAATGCCACATAAAACCTTCAGAAACAATTACTCAATTTTAGTTAACAAAATGGTACAGATACTGCAGTCTTAGACAACTCTGTACAATGAGAATTCGTAAGATGCCATTAATGTTCCAAGGTACTGAGTATGTAAGCTTAGAAACACAGACAATGTAGTGCTAATGGCTGCTGCTCAAACAAACCCTGTCATTACCTCAAACACAACACCTGTCACAGCCCCATTAAACACATACCTGGCAAATTGCATGTTACCCTGCTGCCACAGGTAGGGCAAAATTGTAGTTTGCTGTCTAAAGTAACTAGGGGTAACTGAGTGTGTGAGGGCAATAGACACACCACCTTCAGACAGCGGGGGCTGCCTGGGGTGGGGTGATGATTACTGTGTCATCCAGTGTTCCTACACCTGCCTCATTTTGCCCTGGTTTGTTTTCAATAAATATGATTCACCACCCCTGGGGAGACAGCCCTTGGTTATATGACATATCAGTGTGTGCCCCTTGTTTTGTCTGTGTGGGTAGTGCTGTGTCTGTGAGCAGTGTTCTTGTCTATAGTGTTGTTGTTGTTGTTGCTAATAATTAACTACGCAACAGGTTATATTTGATTATTTTCTGATCTGTGTTTCTACAATTTTACATTTATCTAACTTATAACCTTATTTATTTTTTATCTTATTAATTTTTTATCTATTCATTTTTTTAACATATTTTATATTTTATAGGCTACTTAGATGTGCTAATGTATGTACCAATTGTATATGGGTTTTTACCTGAAATAAATGTATTCATATTCGTATTCGTATTATATGAAACAGTTTTATAAATACTAATTATTATCATTACAATTAGGAGGAGAAACAAAGTGAAAATTGATCACTCATGTCTGTAATAAGATGAGATTGGGGTTAAATTATAGCAAGGTAAATTATCACTGGGTAACCTACCCCTCGTGTCTGTAATAAGGGGAGATTGGGATTAAATTGTAAGAAAATAACAATGAATAAAAAACATAGAAAACACCCTTATAATATTGATTGTCTTTACAGTATTGCTGTAATGTGCCTCATACCCCCCTATATTCCAGGCTGTCCTTTCCATGCTTACAAGTATCGACTGAGGTGATATCTCTATGTTCAAGTATTAGCTGCTCCCAGTGCCTGGACAAAGCAAATGACCAGGTAGTGGTGGACCAATGAATGACCCTTCACTACAACTCAAGTGGTCCTTCTGTCAATGTCTCTACATGTGTCCACAGCCTACTTGATCTGTCAATTTTGTCAACAGGTTTCGTCACACATAAGTACCTGAGGTGAACACTAGAATGTTAGGCTTGCACTGGGCAAAAATGAAAGCAATACTTGGTTTGTGGGAAACACATGTTTTAACCATGTCTTATGATGTCAATGCAAATCCTTAGCTAAAACACTATAATATTATTATATTCAAAGTTGCATTTCGGTCATAAAAACCTATGAAAGATTTTGCTATATTTAAAATAATTATAAATAATAAAATAATAACAAGGGTAAAGACTGGTAAGAACTTACAGATGTAACTGAAGAAACATTGTATGCCAAATATATAACAAATTAATAAAAGAAAATATAGTTATACAGTTGTACCACCCAAATAGCGTGCCATTTAAAAAAACATTCAATTTTGTTATCACTACATCTTTTTACAATGATTTATATTGTCTATTGCTGCTCACTTTAACCCGTTGTGTGGGGTAATGCCTTCCACCCTACCACAACGTCTTTGATGTACCGCTCATAATCAGTCAGACAATCTCTGCTCAAATTCCTAAGTTCTGGAGAGTGCAGTTCTACAGTACTTTGTGCCAGACTGAGTCAGATGCTGACATCCTCAAGACATATGTTCATATTTATGTGAACCTCTGGTTGTCCATGTCACCTGTCATGTGTCACCATATCACCCACGGTCCACACAAATCTGATGCCTCACTGGACCACACCACTAGTCTGATGCTCCTCTCCCACAAACATTACCCGACGGAAGGAAATCCCTGGGACAAAACCGGGCCACTGAAGACAAGTCTGTTGTACATTACAAAGTCATGATCAATGAACACACATGGGTCTACAGTTACACTGACCACAACTGACACAGAGAAATCTCCACAATCCATTTGGTTGGCATGATTTTGTGTGGTGTGCTTGTGCTAAGGTTTTGTGGTGTGTTTGTCTGCTTGGATCTGTCCTACAACTGTGCTGTGGAATCAGTCTCCAACAGCTTACTTTCTTGTGCTAAGGTTTTGTGGTGTGTTTGTCTGCTTGGATCTGTCCTACAACTGTGCTGTGGAATCAGTCTCCAACAGCTTACTTTCTTGTGCTAAGGTTTTGTGGTGTGTTTGTCTGCTTGGATCTGTCCTACAACTGTGCTGTGGAATCAGTCTCCAACAGCTTACTTTCTTGTGCTAAGGTTTTGTGGTGTGTTTGTCTGCTTGGATCTGTCCTACAACTGTGCTGTGGAATCAGTCTCCAACAGCTTACTTTCTTGTGCTAAGGTTTTGTGGTGTGTTTGTCTGCTTGGATCTGTCCTACAACTGTGCTGTGGAATCAGTCTCCAACAGCTTACTTTCTTGTGCTAAGGTTTTGTGGTGTGTTTGTCTGCTTGGATCTGTCCTACAACTGTGCTGTGGAATCAGTCTCCAACAGCTTACTTTCTTGTGCTAAGGTTTTGTGGTGTGTTTGTCTGCTTGGATCTGTCCTACAACTGTGCTGTGGAATCAGTCTCCAACAGCTTACTTTCTTGTGCTATGGGTTTGTGGTGTGTTTGTGGGCATGGATCTGTCTGTCTACAACTGTGCTGTGACATCAGTCTTCATCAGCCTGCTTTCTTCCAATGCTTTTGAACAGGTTTTTCCCCAGATACGCAGCGTCACATTACACACGTTTGATTTATTATTTATTATTAGCAGTTCTGTGAAGGTGGTGAGCTCACTTTGTCAATTGTCCCAGGCAGTCTGCAGGCTAATAGACCAACAACACAAAGCCACCATAGCTGAGGTCTTTGTGGAAGGACACTGAATTATTACAGATATATTCCTTGCAATACACCCGATCTAGAGGTAATCTAACTGGTCGGACATGTGTTGTGACTGCAAGCAGATGAATAAGTGCCCATGACTTATTGTACATACTGTAAATATTTTAACAAATATACATGTTTTACAAATACATTTTAAATATATATAGTGCTTGTGTTCACTAAACTGGTATAATAAATATATATATATATATATATATATATATATATATATATATATATATATATATATATATATATATATATATATATATATATATATATATATATTATACACACATTCTTATTTTTCCTGAAATCAATAAATGTTTCAGATTAACAACTGATGATTTATTATTTTGATGTCTTTATATATGTTTCATGAACTGATAAGAACGACCATTTTCAACCTAAGACAATATGATAGTCACCTTAAAAAACACATTCCAAAGACCTATTGTGTATTCCAGTAATAAACATGACACGATTGGCATATGTAAACTAAAGACAGACCTGTGTGTGTGAAACATGCTGGTGTATATGGGAGGAATACCTACCTGTTTGTATTAGTTGTATCATGCCTAGACTGCCAGTACCTGGGCAGTGGCCCCAGTGAGTGAGGCAGGAGCTCACAGAACAAAGCCAATCTATCCTCACAGTCGTTTATCAATGTGGGAATATCGTCACTTTTACCCCAGTCAACATTAATCAGAGACAACTGTTACAACCTAACTGGTGGCAGTGAATACATATGAGCCACCCTCTCTCTATGTGTTGTCTGTCTACATCCAAAGGACACATTCAGAAGCTTTTCATTCGACTACTATGAAAAAGTCACTAATAAAACTGAAGTTTTTACAGTATGCTCCACTGGAGATGAATCTGAAATAAATCTCAGAGTTAATCGGGCAGCTGGGAACCGTGTGAGAACTTAAATGGGAAGCCTGTAGGGTAGAGGGAAGGGATAGGGGTTGAAACCCTACACCGGGTTATCAGCTAGGGCTCCTGGGGAAATCATGGCTGATTTTATTGAGGGAAAATAAGTGGGAACAACATAAATCATTTGTACATCCTCTTGGTGCTTAACACTGATATTGTGGCAGTTTAGAGGAAGATAAAGGCAACTTGCAGGGTCTGGTTTCTCACATGTGTGAGGGCGACTTATAATACCACAAGGGTGGGTAATACTGCCCCCTGATCATTATCACTTACAGTAAACTGGGCACCTCCCTTTTATGTTCCTGTGACTGTGGCTAGTCACATATATATATCAGCTGGGTTATCTGGCCCATAAACCGTGCAACCGTTTAATGTCTGCCCAAAATCTGTGTGTTTTTTCAACCCTACCCACTATCTGCATTTTAATGGGATATGCTACAGTTGCCCTCCTTATGCACAGTTCTTTAGGCTTACTCAAGTGTTTACTTGTGCCTCGGGTAAAACTTGTATACAGGAGAAAACAAAACATGCACACTTGTAAATGGTTTTACTGCACCAGCAACCAGCATCTAAATACTTTGAAGTTTTACTTAGAAACATGTATCTCCCTCCAAAAAATTCAATTACTTAAACATTCATTGATAATATAGATTTATTTACGTCTTTAAACAACTCATTCCATTGTACAGCCACAGGTGTTCTTAAACCCTGTATCAATTACTTTAAAACATTCATTGATAATATAGATTTATTTACGTCTTTAAATAACTCATTCCATTGTACAGCCACAGGTGTTCTTATACTGTGGTGAATTACGTTTGTTTTGATTCTGATGGTTTAAAAAAATTAACCATTGGAATCTGTTTCAAACATGTATTTATACATACAATTCAGACACTTCACTACGTATCTTGTTGATTGGGACATGCATTTCAACATAAAGGGCAAGGATTACACTTCTGACATGGAACTACGCAATAGAACAAATACAGCAAGGTTACGCATGAGATTCTATACACAAAATATACCTTAAAATACCCGTGTGTTTGCTGACCGTGGAGTGTACACTCACAGGAAACACTCTATGTGAAAGGTACAATGAACCAACTGAAGCACCTGGTCCTCTGTTCCAGCCAAACATGGCCGGGCAATGTTCTTAACTGTCGCAGCCTCAAAACTCTCATTCATAACATAACACTCATCATTTCAAAGGTCAAAACAAACAAAATTATATCTAAGGTCTCAAAATACTGTTGGGCTCTCAAAGAACTAAAAATGTCAATAGCTTCTCAATATTAAAAATGCTAACCCAGTGGTTTGTATCCTATGGCCAAACATAATGTGGCCAAAATGTAAATGCTGACCATTTCCTGTGGACACAAATATGTGGCCAAAATTTCAACCATGTCAATTTCCTGTGGCCAACAGTGTGGCAGAAACTGTTGCGTACAGCCCAATACTGTGGCAAGAAACATGGCAGTTCTACTCCTACTGGGTATAGGGATAAGTAGTCCCAAGGCTCCATCACTTTAGCCAGCATCCCTTGTGTCTCTTACTCACTGATTTAGGAGTGTTGTGGTCATCACCTTAGGTGGACAAATGACAGTACCAGCTGGACACAGACAGGTGGGACACCTGGACAGGGAGCAGCGGTTGAATGCAAGGAGCAGTCATTAATCACAGGCTTATCAAGCTGTCACAGACAGTGAAGCAGACACTACAGTGTAGTAGGTACACATGAGTGGGAGAGTGACCGTCACTGACCCAGACAGTGAAGTCAGACTCTACTGTTACTAATCTGATACCGTGTAGCTTCAGTCAGAAAGCAAGTTATTTTCCCAGTGGCAGAACATTGTTAAAAGCAGATAATGTCACTCACTCTGTGGTGTATAAAATACATGTACAAGCAGGGAGTCTTCGTGTACTGCTTTCGTGTATGTGGCCACATATGTGATACGCATAATTTAAGATACATCTATAATCTATCTGCACTAATATTTAAATTTGAAAACATCATTCTACAGGGTGCTACAAACTATTTGGATGCATGTTCATAACAACTTTTTATTTCTTAAAATTCTGTATATTCCACCATAAGTGACTACATATACACATAACAGATTACAAAAACATAGCTAGCAATAGTATAGGTGTACACTAACTATGAACTAAAGTAGCTAATTTAATGAAGTTATGTCATTATTTGGAAATAATAAAGTGTTTTTATTTAAAATCATCTACATTAATATGACATGGTAGGTGGTCATATTTCAACTGGGGGACAAACATGTATAAATGTTACAGTGTATGTGGTACTACTACACACAGTGACTGTGATAGATAACTCTGTGGTGACTGTACAGCTACACCAGCTGTGTCCACAGCCTGCTTGGTAAAAGTAGTTTGCTAACACTTTGCAAGAGAGATGAGGATGGTGTTAACAGACTGGTTGTGGTCAGTGTGGTGTGACTGAATTATTTACATTTCCTTCTCCAGCAGATCTGCCATCACCATTCCATCAATCACTCTTATCTGGTGTCATGCTCAGTGAAGCATGACAATCAGTCAGCATCCCAGGTGTGTCTTGTCTCCAGCTATCTGTGTTCGGCCATATGGAACTACCTACAGGGAGTTGGGAGTAGTTGGGGGTTGAGGGGTGACAGACACCCCTCATGGTGTGTATTCCTTGTCCTACTCCACAGCTGCTCTCTACCTAAAGCAGTCTACAATTATTAGTCAGCCATTCTGGGCTTTAAACTAGGTAGACCACTGTGGGCCAGCACCACCAGGTTGTTTTATCAAAATTAATTGGTATTTCAATTCATTTTGTTATCTTAAATGGTGACAACTGTATCTTTTAAATCAGAATGAAAAATCATTGGTAAATGTTATCACATAGATATTGAATTTGATTTGTCTATAAAAAAATTATTATCCTTCAATTATTATAATGTGCAAAATCTGAACAACACTGTTATTGTTGAAATAGTTTGTTTAAAGATAATAGTTAGAAACATTTTCTAAATACATGTAGTAATCTTTTATGACATGTGAAACGTATTTTGTCATGAAACCCATACTAGACCATTGGCTCACAACAGAAGAGCCACACTGCCAACACAAGGGGCTGGACCCTTCACCCAGGGCACATAATAAATTGTGTTACTGTTAGCAAGCCATAGAACATGGAAACAAAACTGGCACAGACAGACAAAAAATATCCACCACAAAGAAGAGCCTCGGAGAACTATAAACCATTGGCTGAAATGACACAGATCTTGTGGTTTTTATACATAACTTCTGTGGTGATCTTAACCGGTCTAGCAGATGTTAGACCTGAAGTACTGGTGAAGCAGACTGACTGACTAGATAGGACTCCCAGGACTGACACGTTACATTTGTCAACAGTTCGTATTTACATGTGGCAGTAGATTGTGGTAGTTCTAAAATAAAACTAATCAGAACATATAAATCTGTATATTCATGTAAAGTGTAATGCGCCTCTGAATGGTTTTATTGCTAGAGATATGGCATAGGCAAATACTGTTATTTATATTATAGTATAACATGATCGCCAGGTCTACTATAATCTGTATTCTCTGGCACAAACTACAACTTCACATTCACTTAGGAGTTCTTTTCAACTAAATAAAACATCAATGGCATGTTTGTCGATAACCATCTACTACTATACATGTTGGCTTACAAACACCCTTATATTTTGAGAATTAATTTGACATGATTATTTAGCAAACCAGTATTCAAATTAATAAATACTATGCCAACAAACAGTAATCATGTTCACACAAAAATCAGCATTCAAATTAATAACTTATACACATCCCAACAAATAGCAAAATGGTCATGCAATTTAGACATTAGACCATGGTTGTGATATTGATTAAATTAGCCTTGTCTCTGTGTGTTCTGCTACAATCAACTACCATTGAGTGAGTTAATGATAAATGGATAACTTCCACCCATTGCACAAGGGACAATATGAAAGAACCCTTTGGTGTTTGAGAGACCAGGGCACTACACAGTTCACTGCTGCTACATGGAGCTGTACTTTGATGTGTCTAGCTGGACACCAGGTGTAAACTCATCTGCATGCAACTTTATTGCCTTTGCATTGTTTCACACTGGACCCATTCAGCTTTATGGCAGCCATAAACCATGGCCAGTCAGCCACTTCACCCTGGGTCAAGCATTGAGAGGGAGTTTTACGATCTTACTTATTAGTAGAGCACAGAGATGTTATTAGGTAATGCTGGTGTTTGGTGTCATGGGGATATTGCCCAAATGCGTGTTTTACCTGCACATTGGGTGCTGGTCCACTCATTGTCCACTATGTAATTGCCATGAGCAGGAGATAGCACAAGAGATCATTAAACTCACCATTCCATGTCCAATATCTACATTGTTCTCAAGTAGAATAATTTGTCTTACAATTTCTCCCAAGAACGTGGCAGATAAAAACCAGCTGGTGTACACTGTGTGTTGTCTGAGTGTGCAGTAAAAGGTTCTCAGTGACATTAGGTCAAAATTAAAAAAATCCAATCCACGCATCTTTAGAGTAACCAGTTTTACGACACATTATCTGTTGTCTCTGGGTATGGATGCCTCATATGAGGAATGTAAAAATTTTTGTATCAGAAAGTTTTATATCATACACTATTATATACCTTTACACAATTATAGACCAACTTTCTTAATTCAAACAAACTTCAAGAAGTGATTAATCTGGATAACTTGAACGACAGTTCCTTGATGTACACAACTAAAGTTTATCTTACACAATCTATTTCACAGCTCTGTCAACTGTCAACTACACAAAGTTCCAATGTAGTAGACAAATATACAGGTACTCCTCATGTGTATTCACCCAGGTTTCACACAAGTTCACCCGCCACCTCTCCTGTAAGGCCACCTCTCCAGTAAGGCCACCTCTCCAATAAGGGAGGCATGAAATCCAATCCAATCCCAACCACCGTGAGTGAGAGAGGAGAGGGAAACAACAGGGACAAGGCCCTGCCACAGGTTGACAGCATTATTCTAGACGGACACAAGGCCATGTCATATCCTCCTGTGACACTCACTGACTGTCTGTGAGGAAGTCCTGTCAAACACGCTCCTTTTTATGCCAGGGAAGGAAAGAAGACAGGAAGGATGCCCAGTGACATATGTGCCTGCGTCTTCAGGATGAGTTACCCATTAGTGGAAGACAAACAACTGGGAGCATTCGTCAATCACAATTCCTAGCATCAAGAAAAATACTGCTTTCTCTAGAATTACTTTGCTGACCATGACAGAAATAAAATGTTAATAACATCTTATAGTTCCATGGTTATTTTATCATTGTCACCGATTCACCCGAGACAAATCTCTTTGTATGGCACCACTCTGGCTAATAATCTACCTGTGTACTTCATGACACTAACAATCACTACCTAGGATTTAAAAAAATCAGATCAACCTTGGCTGCATATACTACATAGCATAACTGATACATTTACTAATCGTAGAAAATACTGATTGATTTTTAAAGAAAATGTCATTAAGCAAAAGGATATCAAATTATTGGTTAATATAGTGTGTCTAGTCTAGTTGTTTACCAATGAGTCATTTTTTGAATTAAAATTTAACACCTGCCCAAATAAAACAAAATCACTACAAAAGCAATGACTCACCATGACACACACTTGTTTAATTTATTGCAAAACTAATTCCTGTTCGTCTAATATTTGCTAATTTATGGTAACTACAGCTCATTCAATGAAGATAGGTACATGAGTCTAAAGAACATTAAACCCTAAAGAACAACTTGTCAATACCTATAAATTCTTAAGAATTTTTAAAGTACAGCAGACCTAAAGAAGATAAAAATGATCCTTACCTCAGATGCTGGCCACATTAAACAAGATTTTCAACCAAATAACCAACACTGGAGCCATTAAAATGTTATCCACTACCAGAATGTCCAACCAACAGTAGCTTACCTGCAATCAGAAAAGAAACATTCCATCAACAAAATATCAAGTGAACACATAGAAAAACATGCAGACAGTTTTCCTGAAACATCCAATAATAAAAAAAATCCAAAGTACAAATGAGAGCTTACGTGAAGAACAACCACAATTCACCATACATACAAACACGAACAGACAGGCCATGAATCACCTGTATAAGGTCTGGATAAATATAGGTATTGTTTTCAGATGAAAACATTGCTGTGTAAAACCCATTCTATAAATACGCCATTGTTATGAAGCACACATCTGCATTAGCTTATTCCTCTGGTAAACAATAGCGGCCTGTCTTTCAGCAGACACATTCCACTTCATGAAAGACTCTCAATCCCACATGTTTATGTTGCACTAATACACACACAATAGACAAGTCGTCCTTTCAAATCAATCCACCAGCTTTTTAATGAACCACTGCATCCAGTTGTGTAGCATTGCGTCATGTGCATTGTGGAATTGTGAATAGGATTTCTAAAAAGCAAGATATGCAACAGCACTATTAAGTAGGTGGTATATCTGTGGCCAATAATGTCACCATAACAGATGCAAGTGAACCCAGAACAGAACATTTGCAGTAGAGGTTGAACGATGTCACTGATATGGTGGTATAGCCATGTGGCACTGTTCTACACTTTGTCATGGCCCACTCTAACCTAACACCAACTACATGCCACTCTAACCTAACACCAACAACGTGCCACTCTAACCTAACACTAACCATGTGCCACTCTACATGAATACAACAATCACTGGCCACTATTAATGTGGTCTCCATACACCATTTCATATGGAGATTAAATCAAGAGAAATTTATGTTAATATGCTGCCTAAAATATTTCTCTCACTCATAAAGTCAGTGCACCTTACAGGTGTGCACTCATGCACTACACTTACATGATGTCATTTCTACCTACAGTATTTCCTGTTTCCTAAACACAGGTGCATCAACCAGTGAACCAGTGAAACGGTCACGGCATTAAGACAACTGTCGGAGGGACTACAACAAGAGAAGCAGGTGCTGATTGGCGCAGTGAACCAGTGAACCAGTGAACCATTTCACTGTGGAACAATAAAACACTAAGTATTGTATTCTGAAATTAGGCCAGTATTAATAAATTACTATACCCATAAAATGTGTTTCTGAATATAATCTTAATCAATATAATAATAAGTTTTTTAATACAGAATTCTCACATTTGATTTAAACTCAACAATCAAAGGTGCATCCTCAATTAATGTATGTCACTATGATTTTACCTTGTTGATGTAAAAATATGTATCATCTAGTCACTTTAGTAAGCATACATACTATACTGAAAACGAATTGTTATTAATAGTAACAACTCTTAGTAAGTTAACAGTCTTAATGATACAGTCAGATGGGCTGTCACCTTTCTCCATATTGTTCCAATTGAATCAAAATAAATGTAACAACACTAACTAATTTATTCAAACTAATTTCTATGTCAGAGATACTAATACTGTACACACATTAATTGTTTTGCCAAAATAAGACAATAAAAAAAACAACTGAGATGGCAGCCTCAACCATTTATAACCATGATTCCAATGGGAAAATAAATAGCGATATGTTGCCACGACAACGTCATAATCCACGCCACACACGTCAATGATGAAAGGTCAGCTGTCACGCCAATGACACAAAACAAATGCAAGACTCGCCAAATCCGCTTCCTACATCCTAATGCCAAACAGCTTACCATCAGGTATTGAATGCTGGAGTTGGTCGATTGTACAATAGGCTTACAGAGGATATGTGATTATAACATTTTCAATGATGGTCAATGCTGGCTGTGTGTGTATGTCAGAAGTAATCCCATGTGGAGCTGATTGCAGCATTCCCTGGTGACTAGCTGCAGGGGTTCAGTCTGTTCTGTCTCCTGTCATTGCATTAGGGATGTCTTCAGAATTGTGCAACAGTTGACAGTCTTTCTATGTCTCCTGTCATTGCATTAGGGACGTCTTCAGAATTGTGCAACAGTTGACAGTCTTTCTATGTCTCCTGTCATTGCATTAGGGATGTCTTCAGAATTGTGCAACAGTTGACAGTCTTTCTCTGTCTCCTGTCATTGCATTAGGGACGTCTTCAGAATTGTGCAACAGTTGACAGTCTTTCTATGTCTCCTGTCATTGCATTAGGGACGTCTTCAGAATTGTGCAACAGTTGACAGTCTTTCAATGTCTCCTGTCATTGCATTAGGGACGTCTTCAGAATTGTGCAACAGTTGACAGTCTTTCAATGTCTCCTGTCATTGCATTAGGGACGTCTTCAGAATTGTGCAACAGTTGACAGTCTTTCAATGTCTCCTGTCATTGCATTAGGGACGTCTTCAGAATTGTGCAACAGTTGACAGTCTTTCAATGTCTCCTGTCATTGCATTAGGGACGTCTTCAGAATTGTGCAACAGTTGACAGTCTTTCAATGTCTCCTGTCATTGCATTAGGGACGTCTTCAGAATTGTGCAACAGTTGACAGTCTTTCTATGTCTCCTGTCATTGCATTAGGGATGTCTTCAGAATTGTGCAACAGTTGACAGTCTTTCTCTGTCTCCTGTCATTGCATTAGGGATGTCTTCAGAATTGTGCAACAGTTGACAGTCTTTCTATGTCTCCTGTCATTGCATTAGGGACGTCTTCAGAATTGTGCAACAGTTGACAGTCTTTCAATGTCTCCTGTCATTGCATTAGGGACATCTTCAGAATTGTGCAACAGTTGACAGTCTTTCTATGTCTCCTGTCATTGCATTAGGGATGTCTTCAGAATTGTGCAACAGTTGACAGTCTTTCTCTGTCTCCTGTCATTGCATTAGGGACATGTTCAGAATTGTGCAACAGTTGACAGTCTTTCAATGTCTCCTGTCATTGCATTAGGGACGTCTTCAGAATTGTGCAACAGTTGACAGTCTTTCTATGTCTCCTGTCATTGCATTAGGGAGTCTTCAGAATTGTGCAACAGTTGACAGTCTTTCATGTCTCCTGTCATTGCATTAGGGAGTCTTCAGAATTGTGCAACAGTTGACAGTCTTTCTATGTCTCCTGTCATTGCATTAGGGACGTCTTCAGAATTGTGCAACAGTTGACAGTCTTTCTATGTCTCCTGTCATTGCATTAGGGACGTCTTCAGAATTGTGCAACAGTTGACAGTCTTTCAATGTCTCCTGTCATTGCATTAGGGATGTCTTCAGAATTGTGCAACAGTTGACAGTCTTTCAATGTCTCCTGTCATTGCATTAGGGACGTCTTCAGAATTGTGCAACAGTTGACAGTCTTTCTATGTCTCCTGTCATTGCATTAGGGACGTCTTCAGAATTGTGCAACAGTTGACAGTCTTTCTATGTCTCCTGTCATTGCATTAGGGATGTCTTCAGAATTGTGCAACAGTTGACAGTCTTTCTATGTCTCCTGTCATTGCATTAGGGACGTCTTCAGAATTGTGCAACAGTTGACAGTCTTTCTATGTCTCCTGTCATTGCATTAGGGATGTCTTCAGAATTGTGCAACAGTTGACAGTCTTTCTATGTCTCCTGTCATTGCATTAGGGACGTCTTCAGAATTGTGCAACAGTTGACAGTCTTTCTATGTCTCCTGTCATTGCATTAGGGACGTCTTCAGAATTGTGCAACAGTTGACAGTCTTTCTATGTCTCCTGTCATTGCATTAGGGACGTCTTCAGAATTGTGCAACAGTTGACAGTCTTTCTATGTCTCCTGTCATTGCATTAGGGATGTCTTCAGAATTGTGCAACAGTTGACAGTCTTTCAATGTCTCCTGTCATTGCATTAGGGATGTCTTCAGAATTGTGCAACAGTTGACAGTCTTTCTATGTCTCCTGTCATTGCATTAGGGACGTCTTCAGAATTGTGCAACAGTTGACAGTCTTTTCAATGTCTCCTGTCATTGCATTAGGGAGTCTTCAGAATTGTGCAACAGTTGACAGTCTTTCTATGTCTCCTGTCATTGCATTAGGGACGTCTTCAGAATTGTGCAACAGTTGACAGTCTTTCAATGTCTCCTGTCATTGCATTAGGGATGTCTTCAGAATTGTGCAACAGTTGACAGTCTTTCTCTGTCTCCTGTCATTGCATTAGGGACGTCTTCAGAATTGTGCAACAGTTGACAGTCTTTCAATGTCTCCTGTCATTGCATTAGGGATGTCTTCAGAATTGTGCAACAGTTGACAGTCTTTCTCTGTCTCCTGTCATTGCATTAGGGATGTCTTCAGAATTGTGCAACATTTGACAGTCTTTCTCTGTCTCCTGTCATTGCATTAGGGATGTCTTCAGAATTGTGCAACAGTTGACAGTCTTTCTCTGTCTCCTGTCATTGCATTAGGGATGTCTTCAGAATTGTGCAACAGTTGACAGTCTTTCTATGTCTCCTGTCATTGCATTAGGGAAGTCTTCAGAATTGTGCAACAGGAGACAATAACAATGACAAGATTACTACAAAATAGTGGGGTGTTCTATATGTACAAGTAACACTTATTTTTATTTACATTTAGTAAAGTCTAAGGCGCTTTGTGCAATCATGAGGATTGGATACTGTGCTATAATTATATACCTTTACTTTTTATATTGTACATTAGCCACATGGTTGTTCATGAACAATAACAATTCTGCAGTTAACTGATAAAAACAAGACATAATTTTGATTTATTTATACTGTGTGTTTTATGTGTGATCAAACCATAGTGTTATGAAAACATGAAAACATACTTTTAATTAACTAATTTAATGTTAATAAATTTGTGTTTAACAGTGTGCCTGATATTGGCACAGTTTCTGCCCATTGACATTCTACATAATATAATATCTCATGTCTGTGTACATTTCTATGTGTAACAATGTTTCACTAATTATTCCATTATACAACTTTATGTAACAATAACTGATCCTCTATCCAGTTATAATTCCACTACTTTGGAATTTAGCAGGGTAAGCTCTAACTTCACTCCAACTATTTAGATGACTTACATAAGTTTATAACAGTACAAATAGTGCCAGAACAAAGCTATTGTTGTTACCTTTCAATGGGTCACTAATTATGTATTACCTTTGGTAATCCAATGAGATTATAGGTAAGTCTGTCATAAGTGGGCAGTCACCACACAGGAAACATCAATCAATACCAGAGAAGTTGCACAAACACTAAACAATAGCAAGAGTGTTGTTAATTAGCTCAATTACTTGGTATTAGCAGTTAATTCAGACCTGCTGGGACTTAATGAGGGGCTGAGGGAGAGACTTGATTGACACACAGGATAAGTTTAGCAGCAGCTCCAATCTGTCCACCTCATTGCCTCAATGCTGGGGGATATTTTCTCAAACACCTTTAGGGAAATCAACATTGTGAATGCCCGGGGATATTGTGCTTCCCCTTGGATGAGTGCCAAACACCTTGGGACAGGGTTAGTAATAGTCCCCCTCAGGCGCCAGGTACATTGTTCAAGCTGTCCATCAAATTAATCCCCTGTGCTGAGAACCAAACAAAGCATGCTGAAGGTGGGAGGGGAAACTAGGGAACAATGACATGATGTAAGAACTGCCAATCTAGGGAGTGCTTGGGGAGATAGGATCTTGACAGGAGTTTCATAGTTTCTGTCTGTCAAACCAACCAATCTATGGTCAGATTGACTAAGTGGTCAAGTCTAACTGACCAGTAGTGATATTTGAGTGGCATTATTAGATCCCTCTCCTGGTCATACTGCTGAGAATACTCGCTAATGGCATTCTGAATTCAGATAATTGACCACTACCTGTGAATGTTGATATTACAGCCACTACAACTGTGAGCCTTTTGCTACAATCTCAACATCAGCAAGGTCCACTTCGAAATACTCAGGGCCAATTTTATGTTTTTATTTTCACAGTACACATATTAGGTGTTCTGTTCCTTTGTTTACTTTTCAGTTGATGCTTTCAAGTGCTGGCTCTTTCAGTTAGTGAGCAGGGTACGCTTTAACACCATTCACAGATTTCTAAATACACGATTCAACACGTTATTCATAAATCTTTGCATGTGGTTCTAAAGTTAACCTCAGACCCTTATTGGAGCAGCAACAATTCTGTCACGCACATCCTCATATATATATATATCTTAGAAATACATTAATCAATATAATCAATATAAATAATAATACACATTCAGTTGTGGTCAATCAGTTGCAACGTGGGGTTCATGTCTCGGGGTCCACGTATCTAGTTGGGTCATAATATTCAGGAAAAACTCCCATGCTCCAGTGAGATTGAATGATATGTCTTGAATGGACCATGCACAATAACGCCTGGCAAGATTGCTCCAGGAAACATTCTTCGGCATTGATTGTCATTGAAGTTTATCAGTTTATCACAGACTTATCTGGCCCTGTCAAAGTATGATTCATTGTTTACCGTACCACAACTCGAAGGTAGCTTTATCTTTCTGCAAGACTGCCACTGCTTTTTCATCCAAACAGATGTTTAGTCTGCCTTGTCACATGGCTAGATGCTATCAACAGACTACACTGGAGGGATCATTGTGTGACGAAGTAGAGTGTATTAGAACAGTGATTGCTGCTATATTAGTACTTTAATTCATTAGCTACGCAGCCAAACCCCCACACTGAGGTGGCAACACTTACTACTAGGAGATAGCCATCTGGGTGCTCATGTACATCGAAGCCACACCTATATCGTGGTCATTTCAAAGACAACATTTAGATGCGCCAGAAAGGTGTCTTACATTTATAAAAATAGAAAGCTTTTAGCAACAATTTGTAAACGCTAATTTGAGTGTAGTTTCTTGTGTGACGGCCGACCAGTGATGTTAAGAAATGGGTCAAAGAAACGTACGTGGATCAATAAGCATTTTAAAATGTTAAAATACAAAACACTTCTCATATTACAGCTATTCAAATTAAATTAAAAGAAGGGCCAATCATGCAACCATTAGTATAATTCTACTCTGAAGTGTCTGTCCTGCCCATCACTAATCAACTGACTATTTTAAATAGTAATCCTGCTCTATCTATCTAACAGTTTGTTTATTTAAAACATAAAACCTACATTAACTATTTCCAAGCACGTACAAGTAGTTCTAAGTTTAGAAAACAATTTACCCCAAGCAGCAGGTGTGCAAGAATGTTTAAAAATACACCACAAGACTGACGGAGTGATTTGGCAATAGCCTTGGAGAGGGATATCACTTGCACTTCTTCCCATCAATAGAACGTATCACGGAGCCGCTGACACAACAGCG
This sequence comes from Ridgeia piscesae, assembly GCA_025642075.2. Taxonomy (NCBI): domain Eukaryota; kingdom Metazoa; phylum Annelida; class Polychaeta; order Sabellida; family Siboglinidae; genus Ridgeia; species Ridgeia piscesae. The sequence continues at coordinate 180,568 of JAODUO010001228.1, read as the reverse complement.
AGTGCGTTGCCACCAGGGGGCGGTGCAGGTATTTGGGACCGTCTCATAAAGACATCCCTAGCCCTGTCAAATGTCTTCTGTGTCAACCCCAGCTGGGGACTGTGACACCTGGATGCCCTCCCACATACAATGACAGAGTGCAGGTAACAATGTCACCTGTCCATCTGGGTTCCTGCAATGTTACCTGACTCACTGATCCCTCACCTCCCATAGGGACCATCTCAGAATGCACTGTGGTTACTGTGCTTATTTATATGTTTATCAGCAATCTGCACTTGGGGTAAGGCAAAGATGATCCTGAGGCTGCTACAATAAATAGCTCAGTAACTAAGGAAAACCACAATGTATTGTCTACACTTTCAATACACATTTCTAAGGAATGTCTTTCAATCGATCAAACAAAGGCAGTGTTTCTTACAACAGCAGCAACGACACAGTGCAAAGGAGCAATGTTATACGAAACACTTCATCATGATAAGATCCCCCAACTATGAAACCGGACTTGGTTGCAGCCAGGGGACTTAGGGGAGGGTTTGGGGGCGGTTCTGGCAGAATCTGATGGCACCAAACTTAATGAAAAGATGCACACTTTACCTCACCTTGCAACTACACTTTCAATGCATTCGGATGCATAGTTTGGTAACAGTTTGTATGCATGATACTAAATAACTGTCTCAGGAATAGGACATCATATGAAATACACACACACAGACAGACAAAGATCCTGTGGCCTGTACAACTTTCTTGTCGGTGTCAGATTTAGCTGAAATGACGATAATTGCCCAGTGCTGGTGTAGATGTGAGCGATCAGATGGTGGGGATACACACATGTCAATAGACGCTTTTTCAATTGTCAGTCTTTTTCGACCTGCTCCTATCTCCGTCTGTCATCACAGGTGGTGATGGGGGCCACGTTTAGAGAGGCCTACAGATCAAGGAGATGGCACCATTTGTAGGTCCTGTACACAGCGGTGCTGGTGGTGTTAGTGGTGCTAAGGTGTTGTGGACATAATGGTGTTACAAGTTGTGTGTACTTATGGTGGTGGTGGTAGTGGTGTAGTAGTTGTGGTGGTGTTGCAGTGTGGTGGTGGTGCATTGGCATTGTTAATGCAGTGATGTTGGTGCAGTGAAGTTGGTGAGTACTGATGATCTAGTCCAGTGTGACACAATCATTTGTTCCATGTTGTTCATTCAAAAGTGTACAAAACACAACGAAATGACAGCCCATATTGTGCAATATGTACAACTGCCTGCAACACTCCTGGATCCTCTCAGGCCCCTCTACCTGCCCTTGTACAGCACTAGACCAACTGGTACAGAACCTGCCAGCTTGGAAGGCTGTCACCAAGTATGACAAGGTGTCAACTGTGTCTGATGGATGACTGAAGGCATTAGGGTGCAACAGCCCATCAATCACTCCCTATCTTTGACTTTCATTTCATGAAACTCAAACACTTGACAGGCAACATCCCCCACTGTGGCATTGGGCCATGACATGTCTTAGAGTCCCAGGCAACCCAACTTTCACAGAAACCATAAATAACCATCATAAGTTTGCTTGATGTTGTCAAATAAAAAATATTTAAGTAGTCATGGGATTAAAAGTTGTTTTGTAGTAATATCACTGGCGTCAGAAATGCTACTATCCGATCGGTTCTAAGCTATTCACTCCAAGTCCAATCTCCTTATTCACAGCACTGTCAAAGGTGGAATTTCAGAAAAATCTCCGAGTAGTTATCTGACAAAGCTGGTACATTTCCAGGCCACTGGAGCTCTAGGTCACTGAACCCTGCCAGCTTCTTTACTAGAAAGGTTTATCCTTGTCACATGTCACATGTCACTGCATGCATTCTCCAGTGCCCTGAGGTGTTGACATTACATGCGCTGCACCATGACTTATACCTGAGGACACAGTCTATCTCTGTTTTACTTCTGTGCTCTTGACATTCATATAATATGCCAACATGGCCTTCATGTATGCTGGTGTGAGATGTACTTCCACTGACTGACTACCTACTATAGAAGGATCCACTTGTGTGTAAACAACAAAGAATTGCGCGTGTTGGTAATTAACATCCAACTGGGAACATCCAGTCATCTCCCACACTCATTTCTTTCAAGAAAACATTGTAGGATTATTCAGTTTTACAAAGATGAATACTGCTACAGAACTGTCACAAATTTTTACAACTGCAACGTTTTCTTGCAGAGCTAATTTACTGCATTTCATTGAGCGTGGGAAATACATGATAAGTGTGTAGTATGTGCACCTCCCACTGGCTGTGTTTCCTATGAGTATGAATGACGCCAACACACCTCCCCTACACATTATATTGTGTGTGCCAGTCAGTGAGTACAGTGACACACACATCAGTGTCAGGGTGTGATGACCAGGAAGGACACAACACCTGAGGCTGTCCACTCAGTGGCCATTAGCCATCACTGCCCACACATACTGCCTTATACCTTCCCATATCAAGTTTACACCTGTAACTTCCTACCTCAACCCACAGTCTTTTATATCTTCCAATACACATATTGTTTTAAGTCTTCCGCCCTCAACCCCAAATCACACCTGGTGCTGCCTTCAGCCCTGCTTCCTGCCCCGGTGAGGGAGTGGGAGTGGGAGATATGGTTCACCTGAGATGACACAAGTTGGACAGGTGCAGTGAAATGTGAAGACCCATTAAACAAATAATGTACTTCAAATACTGGAATTTTTTAAGTGAAGAAATATGTTTGATTATATTTCTAGGATGGAACATGGTGTATGACAATGCATCTAACATGTACATAATAATGGTCTCAGTGATGACAACCAGGACGACACAGGCATAGCAACAGTTGCCACATGCATGACAACCATCTCACGTGCTTGACAATCAGTGCCTTATTCACAAATGACAAGTATTAAGCATCCATATTTGGAAGAGTGGTCACTAGATAAACCAAACAAATGTGCTGTGGTAATCTATTGCAAAGTCACTTTACCAGTTTCCTGATGGCAAAATTTAGTTAATCTGTAAAGGGAATTTTAATTATAAAAAATTACAAATCAGAACATAGTTTCCCATAGACAGATATTATTATATTATGTTTAGATATTGATTACTACATCAACACTTTGAAAGCAAATTAAGACATGACTCCAAAGGCAGGAACTTAAATCCCGCCAGGCTATGTTCATTCCCCAGCCCTGGCTGGCACTGTCAATTAGTGGGTACACACTGGTATGTGCCATCAATCAGAGACTGGGCTGTAACAGACCTGTAAGAAAACACTGAGTGTTTATAAAGGAGGGAGAGCCTTCAGCAGAGCACAGATCTGTGGCTCTCCATCTGACATCTGATCCACTGCAATCATTACAACCCCAGCTTCTGCCTCATTAGTCACAAACTGTTCCCTGTAACATGTGGGAGCAGTGGGAGCCTCAGGCATGGGGAAGGATTCTAAAAGAAACAGGAACATTTGACACTGTTATGGATGTTCTCTCTATCCTAATAATGTTTTAGTAAATTAGCATACATGAATGCATACTGGTGTCAGTGTAAATAATTTTAGTTATACAGTTACAGTCAGAACAGTTTATTTTTTAATCAAAAGAAGAAGGTGCTCCAAAGTATGTCTCAAATCTTGGAGCAATGTATAATATTTTCCATGCTACTCGAAAGAAATTAATACGTCACACCAAAATTGCATTTTAATAAGGATTAACTCTGTGGGTAATTGCAGATGGACACTAATTGTGGTTTTACATCATTTCTTCTGAAAGGCTACACACAATAATAAGAACCGACTACTCATTTTAAAATCTTGCTACAGTATATAAGTGAAACCGGAAAAAATGAGAGCTGCACCAAGGTTGACCTTGGTGCGACAGAAGGATTGATGGAGGGCTATCAATCACAACACTTGCGGAGTTAATTGGGAGGTGTAGTATGCTCATATTGTCAATAGACACTTCCCTTAATGTAAAGTCAACCACAATGTGAATTATGCCATGAGCAGAAACATTGTAACATGTCTGTCAAAAGCCAGGTGACAACAGCAACTTGAGTCTTTGGCAGCAATGATTCCACTGTGACAAACAGGATGTCATAAAACTAGGACACAACTAATTATTTCCACTCGATAATTAACAAAAGGAAGGCATCTAAATGATGACTACAACAGTGATTTCCACCATAGGTACAAAAAAACATAAAACAAGATTTTTTCAAAATACCCAAAATACAATGATTTTTATTCCATAATAAATATTCAGGGATGTCAACTAAAGACACCACAACAATGTATTCCACTTCATAATGCATTTCATCAAAATATGACTCCAGCAATTATTTCTACATAATAGTTATTACACTGCCCATGTAACAAACACAAGGCAATTCCCACTTTATAATAACACTGAGACACCACATGTCATCAAAGGGAAGGTGGTTTTCCTGTTAGGATTCCCTGAGGACTGAGCAGTGTCTGGGGGATCAACGTTACAACTGTACACATCTTGACTGCACTTGTTCAGACTGCAATCTGTGCTTGCAGATACCCTGACTGTGACTGTGAAACTACAAGTGGCAGACACTGCAGCCTGGCACTGATACATCTGTGTGAAACCCACCCCACCGCTGCGGGCCACAGCAACAAAATACCACAACCAGTGTGAAGACTGGACAAAATTACCGGTTTCACACATTACAGTAGCTGCCGACTTTAAAAGTTCAAACCTACGCATGAGCAAACCACAATAAAGCTGCATTCTCTGGTAAACCACACTCACTGGGATGAATCACAACAATCAGATGTTAACAATGGCCAACGACCTATGCAACAGACTGGTACATGGGGTTACTTTAATTCCCATTTACACAATGCCACAACCAAACAAACAACATAAAAATCAACTACACTTTTTATACCCGGGTACCTGTATATATTCAATATTGCCTATGATGTCAATTTAACTTGCATTTTTACTTTTATAAGATATGGAAAGAATTTCAATGCAGCGAGATAAAATTAAACTATGAATGCTATTATGACCCACGACAGCAGTCGTCATGTTTATCATCTTGCAAAAACATGCTCAGACAAAGTATAATGAGCCTTATGCGGGCATCCTGTCTAGAATACATATCTGACAACAAGATTCAGTTGTGATAAATGCCTTGTCACGGCGATAAAACCATGTCACTGGTCACCTGGGCAGGCTATAATCAAATGTTCCGTCCGTAATCACACGAATACGAAGTCTGCATTACATTGATGCATGTCATTACATGCAACACACATTCCTCGCCTTTGTGTGGCACATATTACAAGGCTCGCAAATAAATCGCTTTCCACACCATTTTCGCATGTAATATTAAGCTGAGGCATTCAACAAAGTGACCCCAGAAACAAGAGGTGTGTTTAGACGTAGACACAGGAATGGCACACACTCCTAGCAAATGACTCAATAAATGTGTTTACACCGACCAGGCCTTACAGATCTACCATTCATTAACATAAATATAATTCTGTATTCAGGCTATTTTTTATATAGACAGAAGCATTTACAGTGGCGACCTCCTTGGTTGCTGGCCCCTAATAAAATGTCGCACGTGTGAAAACAGTGAAGAGAATGCACCTGTACAGCCAGTTGAATAGACGCTTTGACGAAGCCTTGTCAAGAAACCTGCCACAAAATGGCGGGACTGTCAGTGATGCCTGGGTCGATCGTTACCTGTGTCAGGTATCTATCCCATCACAAGACACCTGTCTATCTCAGTAGTGTCTTCATTCAGTCAGCTACCTATCACCCAATGTTGCCATCAACAGCTCAAATACCTTAACACCCATGATTGGCACAACTCGAGAATCTGTCTGCGAATTTGTGTTAATTTTGCGTCATTTCGTGACCATTAAAACGTTTCTCAGATTGTTATCACCGTGGAACAGTGCCTGTGTTCTAAAAACTAAACGACCAACTGTCAGCAAGTTATAACGTTGACTGGTAGAAAGGAATGTAGCCACCTGAAAAGAACTGTCAATGCCCATTAACACTGGCACGAGATAATGCAACAACATTGCTGAAAACATAGAGTGCCAGAACAGACATCTGTCTGTGAAGACAGGTGTCACACTAGGCTTTAGTGGAAGCTAGACACAACCTAAGTGGCAACATCACATACTCTTTCTCAAGCCAGATCCATGTAACATCTTCTGAAGTCTAAAACACAAAGCTACACACTGAGCTGACTGACTCATGCTGGATAAAATATTCACTGGGTAACATTAGAAGATCAGTTCTGTCTTCACTAGTGGGTCTGTATTTAAGTGTATTACCTGTGGATGTGCCTTGCTTTTGTAGTAATGGATAACCTGACACAGGTCTAGATCAATGTCCTTTTGCCTAGATGCATGTTTGCCTACCAAGATCCATATACCTGCTCCGGAATATTACCAGTTAAAAATAATCCCATCAAACTAATTCCTGATCAAAATTATATATCACAATTAGTAGATTTTACATCAAAAACTGCTTTTACCTGTCATCCCTATCAAAACGCCAATGGGGTTTTGATGTCAGCATAGCCTACATTAGTAAGTGACACTTTGGAATCACATGATTAGATGACAGAGGAACGGCTGAGGCAGCAGAACATTTGGGTGTCTGAAAACCAGGGTTAGAAGGGTGAGGTAATTTACTGTTACAGAGATCAAGGATGGGCTGCCTGGCTGGTAGAGGGGTCAGCACCACTCTACTGACACTGGTAGTTAGGGTGCAATCTTATCTTCTCATCACCTGTCTATGGGGTGATCTGGTACACCCTCTCTTTGTTCTACCTGGCTACTGTGTACAGGGCACAGACCACAACATGTGATTCCCATCTCCCTGGCTTGTACCCCAGGGAAGACTAGAAGTAATGATGGGAATGCAGTGGGTGGGATTTCTATTTTTAATTATAATTATACTTGTCTGTTTGGTGCCTGAAGGGAGCGTCATTTGTCTAAAATAACAAACTATGCAAAACAGTAATTATACAATTTCATTGAGAATTAAGTTACATTTAAGTGGATATATAGGCTATTTCAGACAGATCCAAAATAAGTCTCTTTAAAAAATATTCATGCAAAACAAAAAATACTGTTTTAAAAGTATGCCAAACTACAAAATAAAGCATATAATCATTACAGCATACCGTCAGCATATATACATTAAAAAAACTTAAAATTTTACATGTGAGCATAATATAGTATAGACATTTCCCACATATCTTATGGAGTAACAGAAGAGTTGTAAATTGCAAAACACACAACTGACCTAGGTTCAGCCAGTGTGTTCCCTTTGACACACTGTGCCAGATGGTGCTAAATAACAACCCTTCTGTCGAAAGACCAGGAAACGCATAGATAATTAGGTAATTACACGACCAGGTAAAAAGGAGTTGATATAGTCAGGATGTCTAACCACGACTAGATTGTGGTTCATACCCCACCATTAGTGTGTCTGCTAACTGTAATTATTATTATCAGTGTCCCGAGATGAGGCTACAGATCAGTGCCATCTTGTTGCTGGTTACACCTCGAGTAACTGGTTAAATAACTTCCCTTAGTTAATGTCAGCCATGTCATCTACAGCACGGATTAGGGTTATGATTATGGTTATGGACCCCTACAGCACACATTAATGACACTTTAGAATCATACATTCTGGTTTCTAATAAGTAAACTTTAATTTTTATTGGTTTTAATAAACAGATTATTATCAATAGAAAGTAATCTAGACAGTTGTATTTCGTCTAGTTTATGATGAATTAAAATAACTGAGCCTAGGTACAATGACAACAGACCCATATCTCTCACAAATATTCTTTTTACAAAATAAGTTCTTTTTTCAGAGAGCTGACCAAATCTATAAAATACAGAAGTTTGTCTGAGGAACTATTACTAAGAATTTAGAATGTGTCAAAGTGGATGGTGCTTTGAAGTCCGGTGTGCCCCCCTCGGTAGCCTGGCGGACAGAAACAGGTTGGGGAATCATGGGTTGGGAACAGGTGTAATTCCTGTTTCTTCCTCCAACCCAAATGGTTGGCTTCAACACGTCAGTGGCTTCTCAACTGCTGATAATTCCCAATTAACACAACCAGGATCAAAGGCTGGAGAGAAAACATCAAAGAGTTCACTGGGGACTTACTTGTTACTGATCCCTACAACCCCAGGAGGGTTAGTTTGGGAGCGGGATGGGTTTATTGGAACCGAAAATACCTCGACCACAGACATACCAAGTCAGCCGTGGTAAAATATACCTAAGGGTCACTCACAGAATCAAATCATACGAATATCTGACCATATCAAATCACTGGACAATCTCAGTCGGATAAATAATAACAGAGAACAAAGGCAGTTTGCAAAGTGGCCCTCAGACACGGTTGATTGCATCAGTCATGAAATGTATGATTACGATTACTTGTCAAGACTCATGATTAACACCATGATTGTAATTACTTCAAAAAGCAATTTTAATCTATTATAAGTACAATACAAGTCATCATGATTACATGAATGTTTGCTGTAAGTAAGTAAACATTTAATGTGTTATTAATCAACATCAAGAAATTACTGTTCGCCAGACTGCCAACTTCACAGCAGTTAATATGAGTGTATTAACAGTGTTACATTCACACCATGTTATGTGGGTACAACTTACATGATAATACATTTAATTGTAGTTACCAACAGTATAAATTTATTGTTGCAAGAATAAAAATGTGTTGGATTTATTTTTTATTTACATAACAATTATAATTAACTGAGTTAATGAAAAATGTCATACTCAGATTGTTTTATCCTGTATTACCAAGGCATTAAAAAGTAATACCATTTTTGTATGACACTGATAATTAAATTTATATTGTCATTCAATAGGCTGAGAAAAGTTGACAAAAGTGAACACACTTTGGTGGGATGTCCTACACTGTGGTGGGATGTCCTACACTGTGGTGGGATGTCCTACACTGTGGTGGGATGTCCTACACTGCGGTGGGATGTCCTACACTGCGGTGGGATGTCCTACACTGTGGTGGGATGTCCTACACTGGGATGGGATGTCCTACACTGGGGTGAGATGTCCTACACTGTGGTGGGATCTCCTACACTGTGGTGGGATGTCCTACACTGTGGTGGGATGTCCTACACTGTGGTGGGATGTCCTACACTGGGGTGGGATGTCCTACACTGTGGTGGGATGTCCTACACCGTGGTGGGATGTCCTACACTGTGGTGGGATGTCCTACACCGTGGTTGGATGTCCTACACCGTGGTGGGATGTCCTACACTGGGGTGGGATGTCCTACACTGGGGTGGGATGTCCTACACTGTGGTTGGATGTCCTACACTGGAGTGGGATGTCCTACACTGGGGTGGGATGTCCTACACTGGGGTGGGATGTCCTACACCTTAGGACATTCCATTCCAGACAAGTGTGCAGATATTCATGACTATTGCTTCCGAAATGGAACATCACACCAGCGTAAGACCTTCACGTGCAACACAGAATTTAATTTTAAATGGTAATCATGTGAACAGGAAGAGACAGGGGGAGTGTGAGTAACAATGAGAAGAGCTAACAAAAGAATGACAATGTGGGTAGCCTCAGGGCAATGCTTGCTTGCCACAATGACGCATAATTTATGTAGCAAACTTTAGGATTAGGTTACCTGTGTGGCAACTCTGTCACCAACCCGCACACCTGTGACTGAACAATGTCTATTCCCAGTGGCAAGGTATTGTCACCAGAATACAGGCATGGGTGTCGAAGTTATTTAAACAATTCTACTCGGGCTGAAATTCCAACAATGACTACTGTGTTACTCAATTATTATTCAAGTCAGTTACGGCTGACAAGGGGTTAGAACGACAACAATGTTTCCATGATCTTCTTTCACATTTCAACATTCGGAGTGGTCGTGGGTAGGCATTGAGTTTTGAAGCATATAAATTTCATTCTCCCTAAACTTCACACAATATTGTTTCTTAAAAGCATGTGTTTATAATATAAATTGTGATTTTTTCATAAAATACATAATTTATTTTGTTTTTTATGCTGTTGTTTAGCAGTTATATAATTGTTAAGTTATTACTTCTAGATGTGTTCTTTAATTTTAGTCAAATATGTTTGCAAGTAAGAACTGTTTAAACGCTGTTAAAAGTTCATTATTGTCTTCACGTTCTTCCAAAAAAAAAAAATTGCAACACTGCACAGATACTAAAGTAGATAAAGGAATGTTAATTGCTAAAGTCCCACAGATTACTCTCTTGATTTAAAGTACAATGTAGATAGGAAATCACGTTTTTAAATTTCAAGATATGCATTCAGCAAGCAAAGGAATGATCAAGAAGAACCACAATTCTATTGAGAGAGGAAGTGCCACAGGGCATCAGCGTAAAATTACCCCGCACTTTGGTTCACTTGAAAAGTCTCAAATGCTTTTGGTAAATCTGTTTGTTTCGCTTAAAGCACTGCCACATTGTCATGAAAGCGCCGGCCAATCAGCGATAACCCACATATAACCTGGACGGAGATTTTCTTTTATGCGTTTGAAACACGACACAATTCACATTGTTGCTGCCTCAGTCGACCGATCAAACGGAGCGATATGAATCAACTCTGTCGAGTACAGATACCCCGTCCACAGATCAGATCTCTTATCAATCCCTCGTGAATGACTCTGGACCGACCAACCAATTTTCTTTGTTTTCCTTGACCCACAGGTGAATACTAGAATGTGTGTACGTGTGTTCCAACATTGGACCAAGAGTGTGTGAATCACCGATTGGGCTGGGCTAACACATACAGGTGACAGCAACCCACAGGTGACGGCCACAAATAAGTTGATAATGCGAATGACTTGCTAATGTCACTGCAGCAGCTTCAAGCATCTCCCACAATGCATCTGTAGTCATCTGATTAGCACTCGTGCTAGTTTTAATACTTCAAAAGTTGGGCAACTTGTTTCAGGATTAACTATGACTTAGATAAAAGATAACTCATATTTTGACAATCATTGCACAGTTCATAAGTTTTATTGGGTTACATTTTCCACATAGCTAATGAAAGTACTGACAATCATGAGAAGTTTTTCATTTTTTTTACAAAAACACACCTTTGTCAGCAGACCAACTGAAGATCTCATTAAACAAGTACATAAATTCAGTAACAATGTGTTTGTGACACATCACAGAAAGTCTAGATGACCTGGACTTACCAGAAACTTCAGTTACTCAAGTATGCAAGTTACACAAGTTGAGAAGACTAGATAATCAGTTCACTCAATGACCTAAAAATCCACATAAAAACTGTTGCTCACTGGTGATAAACAAAGAAATCCCGGGTGGTCCTGTAGAGTGTAGACTGCTAATTAACATAAAACTATTCTTTACATAAACCACAAATAAAACGCGACTCTGAATACGGGTGCTGCATAAGTAGCATAAAAACAATGGGGCAAGAAAGGGGTAAAATTAATCACGGGGTACAGCCGAGTACAGAGCACATTTGGAATACCTCATGACCTAGGTAGGTTGCATGATATATAGCATTTCGGCGAGACACAAAGACGACTAAATTACACGAGTGTACAATAGTGCCTAGCGCTGGTACATTAGCAGTTCACTCCTCCCTCTCTCGCAGTCACATTTATTCCCGTCACTTACAAGAAAGAGGCTCGCTCACCTGAAACAAAACAAAAAACAAGACCTTTCCTATGGCATCTGATGAATGGCGAGGTTTTCCTGTAACAAATCACAGGTGCCAGACGCTTTGTTAGCCGTGCACGTTTTTGTCGATTTTAACACCTGATTTATTGCTAAGGTGTAAAGTTATTCTATACCTCAAAGTCAAAGTAGGCAGATGTGCGACAGGTACGCTGAAAACTGGTTTGTAACCGTGAACTAAGTCAGCCAAATTAATAGATTCTCTGACCACAGGTTCAGCTGTTTGCAAGGGTGGTGCCATCACAGGCGTTTCCGATCATCAACCATGTAAGTAACTTATGTTCATGGTTGCAAATAGGTGTTGATGGTTTTCATTGGAGAGCCCAGCCATTTTATACCACCACCCAGACATTTGTGACATACACAGCCTATGTAAATGGCTAATAATTTTTTTGGGTTTCCAAAAAATATTACTTATTATTTTTTCTTAAAATATTTAATTTGAGTTTGATTTAGAAGTGTTCACTCAAATTGTTAATTAAATCTTCAAATGGAAGCCGATCATGTAACACAAGTAATTGTTTTATAAAGAAAGGTAATCAAAATATGTCTACAACCTACATAAAATTATTATGTTTGTAATAATACAAACAGTCATTATTGTAGTTTTTGATCTAAGAGTTTTCGGGTTTTGACAAGTCCAATGCCAACTCCTCCTGTCTTTGCCTCCAATACACCAGATCTATCCACACCTTTCATCACCAATGTCTAGTCTCTAGTCTCTAGTGTCTACAGCCAAGTACACTGTGGAGAGAACAAACCAGCAGCAGGGGAATGGAACCATCAATATTTGATGCCAAACGCTCCCTCATTCTAAACAGGACTGTCTGGCCACGTAACATGATACTGTTGTTTTCTTTAAACTGCCATGTTCTTCTGAAATATGTCCGTTTCATTGCCTTTAACAATTTAATTTAAAAAGTCTAACATCTAGTAGCTGTTAACAAAGGCTTTAAATCATGCATTACTACTAAATAGCAACATAAAGCATGCAAAATTTTACTCAAAAATGACCTCGCTGAAAATCCTGGAGTTTATTAGCTCATGTTAACTTACAGCTATGCCCTAGTACAAGAGGAACTCTTTGTAAGACATCCACAGTTATGATTTATGAAAACATCCTGAAAGATGGAATGAATGTTCTCAAGATTTGAAAGGACAACACAAAATTAACTTCATTTTGGAGTGATTGTTTTTAAACACGTGACATTTTGACCCAAATTACAACGGACCTTGTTTACGCACTGACATCTGAACCTATCACGTGACACAAATTCTTGCTGTCGATATTCTCAAAGCAAGAATCTGTGCATTCCATCTTCAGAAAACAGTTTTTCTCCAGCAACAAGCATCTAAGTGTGGTTACTTGATCAAAGTGGCCAGCTGAAGCCATACACAGAGAGGGTAAAGGCTGACATGAAAGCAACAGCTCTGGCCCTCAGTGGGCTGACTTACAATAAGGGCCCTGGAAATGTGATCACTTCAAAGAATACCTGGCCAATTTACTGGCTGCCTAACTGTGGCTAATGGTGACTAAATGGGAAGTTCTGGAACCTGAACCCTCGGGCAGGTGCTGTGAATGCAGAGGGTAGAATGCACCCCTGCACCCCACACAAAAGGGTGAGAGCATAAGCGGGATTAAACAGGTCAAAGAAAAGGGTTGCTGGTTATGTGGATAGTGCACTTCTAATTTATGATAATAGGCTCACAAATTAAAGATGGTCCTCTGTGTTTTATGTCTGTGTAGACCAAAGAATAGACAATATGGTATGTTATTTAAAATAATTGTGAAGAAATGTATATTTAATTTAATTGTTGTTGATTGTCTAGATGAAAAATGTGTGCACACAAATGTGTAAAGAATAGATCAGAAAATTCAAAATGTTCTCAAAGTGTGTTAGGTCACAAGGTCACTTTTTCACATGGTGCATTTCTGGAAAATACAACTGTGATCAAAAAAGTTCATCAATGATGCAAAATAGCAAATTGCAGTTGATCACACCTTACATTGAACCAAATAAAAACTGATACTTTCCTATTGCTATTTCTGATTGCATAGCAACGGGAGATCACAAAACAAAGCGATGCTATCAATGAACTAGTTAGAAAGCAACAAAAATGCACATGCATGACTGGAACAACGTAATTTATCTGATTTACCAGACTTGTTTATAAAAACCGCTGACATTGTTGGTGTAAACTACTGTTGCGACATTGAAAGCTGCACCTGCTGATGGCCTGCTGATAGACTAAGACGTCCTCAGTGCTACTGTCAAGGGTCCTACACCTGTATGTCACCTCACTGTCACAGTCCCACGGGTCTCGTACACTGGTAGTGGGTGTCCTCTATAAGATTTGTCTCGATTTTCTATATATACTAGTAAAAGTCCTTACCCTATCATGAATCATCATTGTTGAAAAAATATCCAGACATCGGAAAAATACATTTTGTCATGAATAAATGTTGTTGTCAATAGTTCCATTTACTTTTTAGCTATTTATTAATCTTACTATACCGGTTTAACTACACAGGAAGTAGTGGTGGGAAGGGAGGGTGGTGGGAAGGGGGGGTGGTGGGAATGGTTTCTTCATTCATGCAGAAGAACTGCTGCCACTCCGGACAGTCAGACTGGCATTTAACAACAACATAAGCAGTGGAGAAGAAATCGACACGCATGGCCGATTCCATAGCTGATGACCATTCCAAGACCATTAGTTGCTGTGGACAATGGTTACCTGCCCCTCTGACCAACTGGTAACAACTGCACTAATTATGTTATGTAATCCCTTATGGCAGAAATCACTTAGAAGCCATTTATTTGCAGTCTTCTAAGATTGGCTGGGAAGGCAACTTTTGAATTGATGAAGTTGACAGGTGTTTATGCAGTAACTGACCAATACTTCTTCATGTACTGACAACTGACCACCACTAAAGTGCTACTTTAAGTGCTGGTCTGATTGTAAACCCAGAAAATAACACCACTCTGGACAGTCTGAGTAGTTTATTACAGTCTCTTAAAGCCAGATACTTTCCCACAGTAAACATAAAGTTAATAGATCTATGTCTCTAATACTAGGTGGTCATTTCTCCCCCTAGCACTATCTTGACCAAAGAAAGTGCTTATAACTTAAGGAAGGATTCACAGTTAATAGAAACTAATAAAGTCACTAAAAGAAAGCTATCAATTAACTAGTGCATAGCCGTTACATTATGATGGAATCAGGATCTAGCATGCATTAGTGTAGATGAATACATAACATTAGTTTTTATTTGATGATTTACATATTTTTACAATATAAAATATCTGTAGAAACCCCACACAAAAAACTGTATTGGCAACCATTACTTTTGTCCTAGCAAGACCTACTAAGTAAACTTAAAAAACAACACGCTAAAATGCTATCACCTTTTCACAAAACACTACATACTTTAAACAACCGTAATGGCTACCACCAGAATCACTACACATCGAGCCGTGCTGATTTTGATAGTTTGATCACATGACATGTTTTGAGTGCTTTCATCGTTTCATCGGGTCGACCACGGGTGACTGACGGGGACCCCCATCTACAGGCCCGCAGCAAACACTGACTGACTCACTGATTCGTGCTGTGATTACCCCGACACAATCGCGTAAAATGGATACGTGCAAAAACACAAACTCGGCATGAGGAACACAGTCAATTATTATAATACTCTGGCTGTCACTGTCTGCCGGCCGGGCCCGTCTCTCACACAACCATTGTCAGCAGAGTGTGCCTGAAGCCATTCTCAAACAGCTGCTTTGTGAAGACCTAGCTCTAAATATGAGGTCAATTTCACATGGCCATATCTTGCCGGGTGCAGTGAATCAAATCTGTCACCACACGGCATATGGCTCATATTTCAACAACAAAAAATCCTGCCAAATTATTAGTCTTATTCATATTCGTATGGCATGATGGAGTCACGCCACATTAGGAATCAATTTTATCCGCTGCCTGCAAGATTATGTTTAACACACTCAAATGGTCACTGCACCACTTCTAAAAATAATTCAGTGGCATTTTTCAAAATTACTTACTGGGTATTATTCAAATAAACACAGGGATGATTGTTGTAATGTTTTATTACGTAATTTTTCTCTTCAACATCATTAAGTGACAGACACAGAAGCTATGCAAGCCTTCAAAAATGTAGTGTGGTGAACCTATCCATGTTAACAGACAAACTGTATCTGGGTGCCATAACTAGCCTCATCTGTTACAGAGATTTGTTAATAACTTGTAAACAAAGTGTTTAATATAAATATTGCATGATTTTTATTAACATTAAGATAAGTAATCAAAATTTGCAACATGAAAAAATTCAAGAACCTCTACACAAGTTGTATGCCCGACAGCAAGTACACCACACTACAGAAACATGATGTGACGTGTCAGCATTATCTTGTACACTGACCTTTCCGGACTGACCATAATGGACACGCAATGGATCTACTGACAACAGTACACCACGAACAAGCTGTCAAACACGGTGTCAAACCGAGTGCCAATAATGTCCCATCCGCAGCCTGGAGGCTTTCATAACTGTCTACACAGCAGCCACTCAAGGCCACGTTCCAAAACTCTGTCTTACAAGCGGTGGGACAAATAGTTTTCAATTTATTCTGCACACAAAAATCTGCTTGTTGGGCTCCGGTTACCGGCCGACAGACATTGTTTGCATCCCACTTGCCTCAGCGTGTTGGCCCCACCGATAACGGTGCAGGAAAAAACGTTAAAATGGGACACATTCTATTGTTGCATTTGCGAGTGACTGTCGAAGCGAGGCAGAGACGTGGATTGGTGTGTTTGTTACCTGTATTCAGGTGTCACCAAGTGAAGGGGATCCCGACCCCTGTCGTGAGTGACATGCCTAACACACCTGTTTTGTTGGAATATTAAATCACGTATACAAGTAACTCCACAGTTCTCTGATTAAATGCAACTTTTTCATCCACTAACCTGTGCATGCCGTCACTGTCTATTCTGAGAATCAGTACAAGAAACTGCTTATTTTGTCGGCTAATAACGCATAAAAAGTAATTGAATTCCAGAGAAAGCGAGCTAAAATAAACTAAAGTCTGATCTACTAGAAGCATTACTCTATCTTAGATTATAAACAGCCAATGACAAGAGTGAGTCAGTCAGGACAGATTGCCAAGTCTGTATTATGCTATACATTATAATTGCAGGAAAACTTTTAATGACAAATAAATAAATGTAAATAAATAGCTTCTTCCATTTGATACATCTTCTAATAAGTGATTCGATTCAATTCACTTTACTGTCCTAAGATGGATGTTTGTCATACAGCTTGTGATCTTGTTAATTACATTTTTAGATGTGTATTTAAAAATGTAATGATCGTGTTTGTAATTTATTCTGCACACATTTACCTACAATGCCCACTCAGCAGGGCTTTATGCAGGATAAAACATGGATGTTAACTGTTAAGCCAGTTTACAAACTTTTAAATGTGTCTGATGACCTGAAATGGACTACAAACACACATGTGACACCATTTTTACTCACTTTCAAGGCATAACTAACAATATCAGATATGGTTTTGGAAGACCTTTATTTTGCTCCTTCATTTTTTTATCCGTCCACAACCCGTCCACGATATTTCTATCCGTCCATATTCATTTTTACCCATCCAAATGACAGGTGGACGGGTCTCTACATAAAGCTATGCCCCATTGCACATACTGTGTCCAAACACCAGTAAACCCTAAAGGAAACAGTGGGAGATAATCTTGGTGTTGTTCTAAAGGACATGTGACATGTGAAGAGACAGAAGACAAACAGGCAGAGACACTGGTGGCTTCAAGAAGCCACCCATCTATTGGTCAGTCTCCATCAGAGTTGACACTGCAAGCTTGGTGACACTGGTCACTGATGGCTGTAATAACACAGGCTGCAGGCAGAGATAGAATGTCCACTCAGCTGTGCAGTTCAAAAGGCCATGTGGACAGTTGAAATGTAAATGAAGGTTGTTACTCCAGGGCACAGTAGCACTGGCCGTCCAATCAACGACACTATTGTATTGGTATGATGGATATAATTATAAAACAGAACAGGACAGATGGCAAGCTGTGACAAAAGTTGACACATGCACCAGGGGTGGGTCCAGGGGTAGACCACACACATAGATTCAACTGTGAGCCAATGACTTCCTTTCAACATGGCATATCGAGTGTTGAATATATACAAAGTCAGCAGAAAGTACCATGAAATAAGTAACAATTATAAATTTAATGTTATTTGTAATTATAAAAAGTGAAAATAAAATAAACATTCAGGTGACTTTTTTAAATCAAATTTAACTTTCAAGGCTTCATAACAAAACATTTAGTACATAAGTTTTAATAGACATATGTGATAAATCACATGTGTGCAGTGAAAACGTGCAAGAGTTAGTCAGAGTTTCTTCAAAAAAAGACCTTTGTTATATTATACTCATGCATCAAAATTTGTTACATGTCACTTGTGAAAGTTGTGAAGGCTTATGATTTGTTGATAACAGGTGTGAATGAGTGAATAGTTACTTGTAGAGAGTATGAGTTTGTTGAATGCAATCTGTTAGTAACGTGTGTTCTGTGTTTACAACAACACATAATTGTTAGTTTCCTCTATACACCATTCTACCAAGCACCTTGTCATTTGTCATGCTACCTAAAAAGGAACTTTACTAAGAATACATGCATTGTGATTGAAGCACTGATACGCACTTACAATAATAATTACATGGCATATAATTATATATTTCAGCATACAATTACATAAAGATACAATAGGTTTCTGTTGGTAATTTGGTATATTATTATGTTGTACTGCGATTCACATCACTGATCAAAGTGAAAACATGATATATTTATGTGTATTTCCTGTTTTCTAAGAATCATTATAATGCTACAGAAGCATTTCATTCACAAGGTTTTTTTACCCATGGTGGTCAATTAAAATTATGTGTTTCAACTCAGTGGTTTACCTACCCCATGAATCTATGTTCTACCATGACGTTACAACAAATAAAATAGCAGACAATCAAGACTTAACCTAGATGAATGACAAAATACTAACTGTATATATTTCAATTTATTTAAGGTAAAAACAAAGTAAACATGTACTTCATAAATAAATGTTTTTCTAGGAAAAATCATCTTCCTCTATACAAACGTGAGCGGTGAATATTTCAAAATGATATGCAAAACGGTACATGAAATTAGAGGAATTTGATAGTAAAAAGGAAGTCACTCCTTGTGTGTCAGGCATATAGCCAATGGGGCACTGCCAATTTACAAAGTGGACACTTGCCAGTTATATGTGTACACACGTACATACACGGTAGATATACACTGTACACGTGTAAACTTCCAGGGCATAAATGGCAAATGAGATAACCTTTTTCCAACAAGTAGTAGTTGCATGTATCACTGAACCACAAATGTGCTATGAGAACTTTTTTATGACATATTAACAAGACACTACAAGTTCACATCCAATGCAGTCACGCATACAGCAAAACAGATTTTTTCATGTTTCTTTTAGAAACATCTATCACATTTTGCTGCATCGCGTGTGCAGCTATATACACTGTAGTGTATGTAACTTAACTCAAGTAGGTCAACTTTTTAGAATGCTTAACATATAGTCAGTTACCAAGAAACACAACAAAAGTGCATTCTACAAACAAGTGTTCAGTTAAAACAACCATATATCTGCCTTAAATTAAATTTTATTTCAGTATTCTGGAAAAGCTAAGAACCTAATAATTGCGTAAGTCAATAGGTATACTTATATATTATATATATATTATATATATATATATATATATATATATATATATATATATATATATATATATGTTATTTTATAATTTACAGTCTAGTTTCATAATAATGTTATGTAAATAATTATTTCAAATGCATGTTAAATTACACAAAATATATTAAAAAGATGGAGAAATAAGGCACACAATTTTGTGTGCATTTGAAACAACATGATCCACTTTTACTTACAAATTTCAACAAAAAACACTGAGCAAAACAATAATCCTACACACATGAACAGCCAAGCCAGGTCACCACAAAGTTGCAGTACCAGGTGGACATCAATTATAAATACCTGTCAATTTACTGACAATGGGACAATGCCTAATCTGCCAGTGAAACTGAACTGACTGTCATTTAGCCTTTGATGTTGCATACATGAATACATTCACTGCCTGGGGGGTCCGTGTCAATGAGCCCCACAGCCACTGCCATATTCACCCCAGACAGAGGGGTTATCTAGACCTGGTGGTCTCAGCGAGCACATTTATGGCTCCACAAGAGAAGCATTGGTACGGCATAGAGATTGGCTGGAACCATTTAGGACGGCTGAAATGTCCCTGAAACATGTGGAACTACAGTACTAGTACTAGATGTCGGCTGTGACTGAAGACACCTCAGGCTTACTACACCCTTATCTGTTCTACCTGGATTAACATTTGGGTCATAATTTCATATCTTTGGCACAGGTCCATGTTTGGTCAACCAACACTATAAATAGTAAATTACTTATAAATGATTATTAAATGAATTGTTTGTTTGCATCAAATACACAAGTTTAACCCGAGGGATACACATAATACTGTGGAGACAGGACTTCACTGTTGACCCAATAACTACCTACATACACTATAGACAACTTTAAATGAGTCTAATTCTAAACAGTCACTCACTCTCAATGTAAGTGATTTCCAGCTGACCTGATACTAGGTTGTTTAAAAGTAGGGGAATGAGCTCCTGTATATTTATGATCCTGAGAAAACCCAGCAAATCCAACAGAGTCACTGGTAGTCTCAATCTAGAACACTTAATCTTTGGTACATCCAGGCTTCTGAACAAGATGGACTAGTTAATCTGCCATAGACATTTACAACCACCTAGCTCCACTCCTAGACTACCAACTGATCATCAAAGGATGCTAGCTGTTTTGCACCTGGCATGTTTTGACCACCTCCACTTGAGTTTTAAACAAATAATTCCCAGATGTCATATTATTTTAACAGCTCCATCCATGACGTCAACATGAAGACAGTATTCTTACAACCACAACCCGATTTATGTTTTACTATAGTCACAATACTACCTATGTCCATGACTACAGACAAGAGGTCTACGCAGATGTTTGTAATAGTATGCTACCACTGTCAGGCTGCACAATGTGCCTCCATGACAGACTAGGTCTTGAAGCGGTCATCATTGTGGTGGTCCATTCATCTGTGTCTGGACACAGACCTTGTGTGATCATATTACCACTAAGTTAGGCTCAACTGTCATTGCTGTCTCCTATCAGTGCGCAGGTAACTATAAAGTTCTCTCAAGATCCAGGCCAGGCCTGCACTTGGCACATTCTTAAACCCCACGTCTTAAATAAGTTGCAACAATAGAAGAATGGTTGCTATATAGGGTCCACATCGTATTTCAAGAAAGGTGATTTGGCATGGAACACATAGGGGGCAGAATTGTGCATTTTTATATAAATTATTGTAAATAGCAATATTACATATACAGTTAGTGTTATGCCTTTCATAAAACAATGAGCAAACAAACACTTATTTACATCGATATTCTAATGTGATTAAAAAACACTACATTTAATGATTACTATATATAAGCATAAGTTGCAGTACACTGACAAACATTCCCCATTTCCTATTAATACGAAACACACGGAAGGACAATTATACCTGTCCAATACAAAATGCAGGTAAATCAATGTATAATCATTTCTTGGGGAAAAGAACTGGTCATGTATAATAATGACTAGAGTACCAGCTGTGTGCTGTGGATGCCCAGAGGGGGAATTTATAATACTGACAGATTCACTACTGACACTTTTGAACAGCATTTACGATGCATGGGCTAAATTGTGGCTCTTGTGAAATAATGATCATTAATTCAGCGATATTGTAATAATAGCCAGACCCACAGAATTCTTGTATTAATCACTCCAGTAAATAGCAGACATTTATTGTTAATCCCAGCTAGACCACTGGATCAAACCAAACAGGTGACCCACAATATTTAATGAACCAATGACGAACATGCAAAGAATTCAGTATAGTCACCAGCGAGGCAGAACTGTAAATTAAATCAGATTCAAGATTCACAGCATGCCAAATGATGCATGCTCAATCAAAAAGGATGCCCTCTATTAATTGGACCTCAGAAACAGTAACAGCTGGTCACAGATTCCTCCCACTGTGAGACCAGTAAGCATTCAGACTTCTGAC
Source organism: Ridgeia piscesae (assembly GCA_025642075.2). Taxonomy (NCBI): domain Eukaryota; kingdom Metazoa; phylum Annelida; class Polychaeta; order Sabellida; family Siboglinidae; genus Ridgeia; species Ridgeia piscesae. The sequence goes on along the minus strand of JAODUO010001228.1, from coordinate 158,505 downwards.
AAAATCTCCACTGAATGCAATTAGTGAAATGAAGGGGAAGAACTCAGATCAAGACTTGCCACTCAGTCACTGATATGTGGTATTCCATCCAGCACAGGAAAGACAACCCAAAGGCAAACCCATATCCCCATGGATTTTCCCAGTACCAACAAATAGCTCTCTGTGCCATGGCATCAACTGAAACTAATGCTCTATATCAATTCCGATCAGTAAAATTATCCTAATTCAAGTGACACAACAGTGGCATGCCTTAGCTGGAAAAAAATTGTCTTTGTTTTTTTATTTTTGCCAGAAGTGGCAAACTGGAAATGGAGAACCAGTCGGCTGTCATTACGAAGACACAAAAACTGGTATGACGTATGCTGCCGACTCACAAAAACAGGTACGATCTGTGAGAAGTCTGCATCTCGCCTGAGTTCATACGTTGATTCATCATACACATTTCAACAGGGTTTCCCCAGTGCCTTGAAGTTAAGTCGTCTGAGGACTTCAACACATAAAACATTTTTGAAACATGATTCATCCCGTGCGTCAGAATCTCTCACACATGATTGATGCGTACATTTTACTTCTGCACGGGGCATGTGAGTGATCATATCAACGCTGGCATGTTAACGGAAATTAACTTTCCACAATGACAGCTACATAACACAGCATCATTGCAATGCCTACAAGTACCAAGCAGAAGAAAAATACCTATAAAAAGATTGCAATTAGATCAATTAAGAAAATATGAAAACACAGTTCATAACACTAGCATCAGAGGTAGCATGAGGTTCACCAGTGTACAAGTGTCCTGGGATAATGGACAAACAAGAGGGGGTGGTAGACAAAGTGGGCAGTGAAAGACATGCTGCTACAAGTAGGCCATTTACCACACGGTGCCACCTAGAATTGAGGAAGCAGCATATTGTACCACAAGCAACTTAATGAAGCTGCTGGCTCTGGGGCAAGGGGACCACACAAAGGAAACATGCCGTGTGCACTGTGCCAGTCTTTCAACTGTGCTGAGAGCGCCTGTTGTTAAGCGTTAACAGGCACCAAGCTGTAATCCTCAAAGTGAATGAGAGCTGCACTGTTGGAGGTCGAACTGGCAATATCCTGTATAAATACCACATTGTGTTTGAGCTGTAGTAGGATCAGTTGTCGCCCACATACATGGTGTGCTTACATGTGATGTGTACACTTGCATCGGTCTGATTCGCCATATATACACAGCTCTATAATGATATGCCTGTACATATTTATTTAATTATTTAGGGGTGGATATCAAGAAAACTTTGCATGTATAATAAACTATAATTGTAATAAACAAATGTCATTTCATATTACTTGGTTGTGGTTAGATTGTGGTAAGACTGATACACTCACTGTGTCATCATATGTATTGTTTTAGGCAGAGACCAGTCCACCCATCATTTGAACAGGTCATGCATGATCTGGCCAGGTAGAAATATTACTGGACGTGTACAAAAGTGAAGGAACAATAAAGGTCTTATAAAATCCATGAAAATGGGTGTCACGCACGTGTGTTTGTACTTTGTACTTTATTTCAGGTCCTAAAACATGCCCCAACTGGCTTGTGTATACGAGTTACCATGTCCAGTTTTTGTCCACCCAAAAATACAGAACTGAAGAAACAGCTAAAATATATCACATTGTAACTATCAATAAAATGTGTTCTTTGAGTTTTTATGTAAAGTATCAGTGGAACTGTTAATGTTATACACATTGTATTCAGAAGATCTGAACCATTAAACATACTGTGTACACAGTGTGTCGGTGCAACCCTGAAACATTAAAGGTAAGTCACACATATGCATGTGGCCTAACTCACTCAGAAACCATTAATGTGCTGGTGAAATGCACTTTCTATGTAAATTGTCTGTTTTATTATGCCACAGCTAAAGCTATTACCAGTCAGTCCTCTGTTGGTGTAAGTAGCAAGAGCTACCTAGTAGAGAGATAAACATCAACTTAAAATCATTCTGTAATGTGCAGTTAAATCTGTGGTTATCTAGACTACTGTTGAGTGTTGAATAAACATGTTGCACACATATTTCATTGTATCAAACCTATTTTTATAGGATGTCCATGTTGGTCAGTCCATCAAAAATACTAATTTTAATTTTTAAGTCTTTCATCGGCTATTTTTAAGCACATTTTTACCGGGTAATTAAGTTATCTTATTTATTTTATATATCGCAACACATGATAAAAAGTAGACACATAATTTATGTTTGTAAAGCAGAAACTTCATTAAATGTAAACGATAAGTTTGATGACACAAGCTTCTTATAAGAATCAAATCTTCTTCTTCCATTCAAATACATAATCCATTCTGGAACACTGTCGTTCTGTTGTAATTATATACAATGTGGAAGAAGTTGGTGATTATGACTTGATTTTCTTAAATTTATAGTTCTGCTTATTTCCACAATTATGCAAATTAGTTAAATAATAAAAATGAAATATAAAAATTGCAATGGGATGATGTAGATTGTGACAGAACATAGCTGTCAGGTTTTGTTGTAGATTACTGCTGTGTAACGCTGCTTGAATAGCAGTAACATTCAATACAATGGACACAAGTAACCACCAAATTACTCCTAGGCTGCTGGGATAAAAATTGCCAGCAGACATTTGTGTTACCTCAGTGATGAACTGACTAATATCCCTGTGCTTTCTTGTGGGTTCTATAGAGGCATGCTGTTCCCACAGGCTGCTTGAGTTCTTTGCATTCCCAACAATGCACAAATGAAATGCGACAGGACAATAGTTGACAAGAAAAACCGATTCCCCAATGACAACATGCTGACAGTTTGACTGCAGGTATTACAAACAGTTTGTGGGCTTACTGGACAACAAAGAAAACTAGCACTATTGTCGAGGTACCTACCGCAACAACGATGTCATATCCATGTGCTTGAAATTCACACAAACTAATCAGAAAAGCAGGGAATTTTGTAATCTAGACAGGATCATTAAGAACAGATTCTGAGAAATGTTTCTATGTTGTTGGTGCTTGTATAGAACTTTGGGCCTGCCACTTACACTATGACAAAGATGCTGAAGCCCAAGAATCCTGCAGACATAATACAGCGCCAGGCCGCCAGTGGACACAGGTCAAACAGACACATAAAACAACATGGCAATAGTCAGGGTCAGTTTTATGGTCACTATAGTGACACAGATGGGTTTATATGATGAAGGTTGAACTAATCAAAATACTGTAACCATTTACACCAGTACAGTACCGGTATAAATCTGTACATTACCTTTGCATGCCAAAAGTCCAATCATTATAAAATAGTGCACTAGATTTTAGCAATACGATGATTGAATTTTTTGCTTTCAAGAATAAAGAGTAATTAGCAACATAGCAACACTTTTATAGTGTCTATTCTTTGAACATTTTAACTCAAAGGCGCAACAAAACCATTTGGCATTTATAAAGGGGGCCAGACATGAGTCGTCACTGAAGCATGTGATTATGGTAGAACAGAAATTTCCAACAAATATGTTTTGAGTTTTTACGAAATATGTTTGCAACTGTAAACAATGATTTATATCATGTAACTACTACGAAATAAAAAAAATTTCACAAAAATTGGAGCAGCGTACAAAATAATTATGAATGATTTTAACGTTCATCTATGAACATTAAATTGCATCAGTCCATTATGAAAATGGATCCATGTTTGCATTTTGTAAATTTGTATCCTGCAAACTGTAATTCCACAGTTGGCCCTTGGATGCCAGTCTCTCAACATTCTTCTGCACAGACAGATTTTAGCTAAATACATCAAGCCAATATCACACACATGTGGTGTGAAAACCCACAAAAATTCTCGCTGCAATGACTTGTGTACATTGACTGGCGACACTGCCACCATTGTCTGGTTGTGTGAGCAGTGGGAGGTGCTCTAGAGTGTGCCAGGCACGTACATGTCTACTGCACTGGACTTCACAGACAATGAATGAGTGGGTTTCATGAGCACAGGTAGGTCTGTGTGTGCGTAATCAGTAGCAGACACACACCATGTTCAGTGCACCAGACAACTCACTCCTGAGCATGCTGTTGGTTAGGCACGCCCCATTCTCTCAACTAATTATACAGTACCTGGACTGCAGTTATGGTATTTTACAATCAAGAGGTTTGGCAAGGTGTAGGGTCAGTGTTTAGAAACATAACCATCTAGAAAAGGACTGTTGATATGCTTTTGCTATGATTGATGTTCGCGCAGACTACAGTGAATTAATTTACAACTACCTTACCCCCACATGTGCAGCAGTAAACTAATGCCTTTAGTTATATCACTGTTATATAGTCATTTGATACCATTCACTGTGGTGCCATGTGGAAGTGGTAAGTCATTAACCACCCCATAGTTTCCAAGGTTCCCCCAAGAGGTACTGTACAAATATGCGACTCAAAATAACCAGATGTTTTTGTGTTTCTTTGTTAGATCAGAAAGAATTGGCCGAACAAAATCAACAAATACAAAAAAATTTGCACACAGACTTCTTCATATGGGAGGACATGCACTTACAATGATCCCCTGAATGATGATAAATAAAATATATTTAGTGAGCTAGAACACTTCCTCTGATCTACTTTCACATGGTAAATGGTATACTACTTCATGAACACCCAACAATATATACTTAGTCACTGAATACAACTTCTTGAGCATGCCCTATTTTTTATTTTCTTTCACTGCAAACCTTGATCACAGATCCCTGCAAAATGAATATACATCCACCTATTGATCATTTCTAAGACTACAACTAACTAGTACAAGGTCAGCACATTTGCCGATGTGTTTTCTTACCTTCATAATGCAGCTGCCGACTGTAGCGTTTTCGAACACGGACACATTGTAGAAGCTCTGGTGAAACACTGGCTGGTTGTCATTCACATCTCTGATGCGAACGATCACAGTAACATTAGTTGACATCGGGGGTGTCCCAGCATCAATCGCCATGATGATAAGATGAGGTTCCGACGCAGTTTCACAATCCACACGCGCCTTCGTCGTAATTAATCCAGTGCGATTGTCGATTTGGAACCACTCGGCGTGGGAACTCTGGTCTGCGAGAATCGTATACCGGATCATGGAGTTGTTGCCATTATCGCCGTCAATGGCCACAAGTTGTATGACAGAGGACCCTGGTGGGACAATCTCCTGGATGTCAGCATAATACACAGGCTGTGCAAACCTTGGTGGGTTGTCATTTGTGTCTGTCACATAAATGGTGAACGTCTTTCGGGCAGTAAGCGGAGGAGTACCTGAGTCCACAGCAGTCACGGTCAGCGTGTAGGCTGACCGGTGCTCACGATCTAGCGACTTTGACAAAATCACAAGGTACACAATGCTGTCTCGTGTGGTCAAGCCAAAGTGACCATCACCTCCGCTCAGTGTGACATTAACGCCAACGATGCCACGTTTGACATCGGGATCACTGACAGAAATCCTCGCCACAAAATCACCTGGCTGCGCATTTTCTGAGATGTGTCCTTTTCCATTGTCCGTAAGAAATTTCAGATCGATGACTGGTTTGTTGTCGTTGACATCGAGAATCTGCACCGACACAACAGCAGTGGTCTGTAGCTTCTGTGTGCCATTATCACGTGCCACAACGATCAACTCATAGGCCTGCTTCTCCTCGTAATCCAGTTTCTTGTTCACAGTTATACTGCCAGATATAGGGTTGATTTTGAAATTTTCATGCTGGTCACTTCGGTCTCGGTCAATATGGTAACGAATTCGACCATTTTCGCCAGAATCACGATCAGTGGCAAAAACCTGGAGAACAGTCGATCCAGCCGTTGCATTCTCAGCTACCCTGGCATAATATCGACTGATATTGAAGATCGGCTGGTTGTCATTAGCATCAATCACGTTGACAATAACACGCATGCTTCCAACATTCGGAGGGGTTCCACCATCATACGCTTTTATGAGTAAATCATACGAACGAATTGTTTCATAGTCTAACTTCTTGTTAATGATTAGATCGAGGAATTGTCGCCCACTATTTGGCACGGCTAACGTTAGTCGAAATGCATTGTTCACATTTCCTTCTGCAATTTCATATCGCTGCGTCGAATTGATCCCCAAGTCTGGGTCAGAAATGCTACCAAGTGGATATTTGGCATTTTCTGGTGTCGATTCCAGAAGGTTTTCTGTTATGACACTATGTGTGAAATTTGGACTGTTGTCGTTTATGTCTGTGATATGTATAATGATTGATATATGCTTTGATGTAGATTTTGATATTGCTACCAGTTTAATTTCATCACGTTTTTCACGATCAAGTCTGCGTTTGACAGTGATCAAACCTTCTTCGCTGAGACTGAACACATCTTGCACTGAAAATGTCATATATGGAGGCGGTGCACCGTCCTGTCTAACCGTCGCAATAACTGTGCCGATTGGCTGTTCTTCTTCGACATAATAATCCACTGTCCTGACAGTTATTGGGTTTGGTACCTCACAGAAAACAGGCTTCATCACAGCCAACAAGACAACCACTGTCCATGACAGCATCATGTTTGGCCTCACAGAAACCTTCCTCTTGAAGCCGGTGCCACAGACAGGTGACATCCAGCAGTTCAGTAATCCCATAGTTGCTTGGTGTGTGTGTGTGTGTGTGGACACGTCGTGTTAGCTATACAGGCTGCTCATCTTGATGCAACCGACGAACATCTGCAACAAATAAATCAGTAGTTGACTTGTCTTATCACAACTCAATAACTGACTGAAAACTGGAATTGAGTTTCTCTAGACTAGTAATGCACACATTTGAGACTTGGTGACAAGGAAACAAATTCTGAACTTACACGACAATTTCAAAAGTTGGCGACACTATATAAATTCTGGATGTTTCTGTGATAGACGCACGCTGGTTTTATGCACGATTTTGTCGTCAGGTTGGTGTGATATGAAGTTTTAGGTTCTAGGCGCTGCCACCATGGCATAGGCATAGCAACTGCCCAAGTCATTGCCAAGTGGCAGGCAGGCAGGCTGTTGTCAGTTGTGTTGACTGTTGTGTTGATTATTACAGTAGAACTGTACGATATGCAGTTATGTAGGCTAACATGACTTGTTCAAGCTACTACAAAACTGGCAATATTAGTTAACTCAGACATCTACGCTACCGCCTAAGTTAATACTCGCGAGCTGCAATAGAGGGTCGGACAATGAATGAATCGCGACTAGCGTGGCTGCCCTGCCGATCGGTGGCAGCGTCTCACAAGCAAGAGCCATGTAGCTCGCCCAGCCTCGGGCCGTCAAACTGTTCCGACACGTTCCGCTGGTAAAACAAGCTGTGCATAACTATATCAAGACAACTTTCATTAAGATCCGTAGCCACTTACCTCGCATTCCATCTACGGTGTCAAAATCTGCCTGATCCGAGCCATAATAGTAGGCTTTATTCGCTACGAAACGGCACCAACACGCAACTACTGTCACGCACACCAAACCCTGTCTACTCGGCCTGGCTACTCTACGTTTACGATCGAGTACAGACGAAACGAGAACCGTCAGGGTTTTAGTATTGTAATATTGTACCGCGTACGCTATCCCTCAACACAGCGGCTTTTTATTTACAATGTCTTTTAATGTTCACCATTATGTTTTAAATCACATAGCAAACAACAAAGATTACGTAGCAACCCCTTGTCACGCGAAGGCCCCTTTTTTGTGAAATTAGTAGTGGCTACTGGACTACAGAAAAAAGGCTATTTAGTCAGAAGTGCGTCTTCTTGCTATACATTTGGCATTTCAAATATATTTTATTTTTGGTGTGACTAACGTGCTAACAATTCGTGCATAATAAGTAGATAGACGCCAGCAGAATTTTGGGCTAGCTAATATTAAATTACAAAACCACTTACGGATAACAAGTGCTCAGTGAGTCACGTGGTTAACCGGTACGCGTGTGAGTAAAATATGTTGTGCGTAGCCAAGCGTGACCGCTGTATTTTCAATCGCTGGCGTATCAAATGTAATGTTGATATTTTAATTATTTTAGTACCGATGTTACGTTTGTTTCCTTGTCAACAATTATAATACCGATTCATAAACGTATGAACGTGCAGAATAAATTAAAGGGACCATGCAAACAACAAGTGGAACCCGTCGTTCTGGTCCTCCCCTTCTCTCGTCAATCTGAGTCTGAATATCTATAATTATTATAATAGATCTATAAAATTATCTATTTCAGTGAGTATCAAGGTTTTAAAGTATATAAAGGCCACCCTACACCCTTAACTAGAATTGGTTGTTTTTCGTAAACATGTTCTGTTTATGTCGTTATCATTCCTAGACCTACCATACGACCCTCGTTATAGCTGCACCTTAAAGGCTAAACTGCTGTTTAGTTTTCATTAATCTGAAGCTACGGTGGCGCGGCTGCGACCGGGATCACAATCCGGCAGAAATCCTCAAGTTTAGTGGCGAAAAAACTGATGTTCTTCTTTTGTCGTCATGGGTGAGGTTGGTTATCTGTCATCTTTTCTTCGTCTTTTCTCCCCTCTCCTTATTTTTATCTCACTGCGTTCTCTATCACCATCTTCAAATCCTATCTTTTGTTGCTGTTCTCCATTACCCTCCCTCTCTCTCTCTCTCTCTCTCCTCCCTCCCTCCCCCTCTCTCTCCTCCCTCTCTTCTCTCTCTCTCTCTCTCTCTCCTCTCTCTCTCTCTCTCTCTCTCTCTCTCTCTCTCTCTCTCTCTCTCTCTCCTCTCTCTCTCTCTCTCTCTCTCTCTCTCTCTCTCTCTCTCTCTCTCTCTCAACGCAGTCCTCCCATCGCATTTTCTGTCTTCCTCGCCTCCTTTTCCCTCCACTTTCTGTACATCTCCTCTCTTTGCCAATTTTTCATATCTCATTCTTTTCACACGTCTGACCCATTTTAACCTACTCTTCACCAGTTTCTTCTTCTTCGAGAATGGCGAGAAACTCATAAGCAAGATTGTGCACGTTGCTCCACAGTTTACTGGGACAAAAACCAGGAAAGTTGTATTCATGCGTAGCCTTAATTAATTTTACAGACTGTGTCTACAGGTTTTGGGAAGCACGGATGCGACATTACAACGACCATTTCCATTGTCATCATCATCATCATGGATGGCTCTGCTTCGCGAACGAAGATTCAAGGAGGAAGTCCTCATCTGGTGCAGGCGTGCTGATAGCTGATGAAGCCTATCCGAGATAAGCAATTTTTTTCACAGCGCCTTTTCCTTTTGTCTTCCATGTTGGCCGTTCGTGTGGTTTCAAAGGAAGTGGTGGCTTAGTGGACTGTCCGTTGACAGTTCATGCGACGATTGGTTGCTTGAGTTGTCCACTGACGGTAATCGATGTTACAAGTGGCGAGGGACCTTTTCAAAGTGTCTTTGTATCTTTTTCGAGGCGACTCAGCACCATACAGGAGAATAATCAGCACAACAGCTTTGTAGACATTGATTTTCGTGTCTGTCTGTAGATTTTTTTGTTCCATACGCGTTTGTACAGTCTACCGAAGGCCCTGTTTGCCGTGGCTAACCTATTGTCCACTTCTTTGTCTATTTGGGCATCCTAAGTAGCTGAGTTGGTGGACTGCTTTCAGTTCAGACTGTTCTATGAAGGTGCAGGGTGGATGGTACTCTTCTTGTGGCGCGGACTGATGGAGAACTTCAGTCTTCTTCAGACTTACTTCAAGTCCGAAGAGCTGAGCAGCTTCTGCGAAGCAAGATGTTATTCGCTGCATGGCCGACTCTGTTTGGGCAATAAGAGCAGCATCATCAGCGAACAATAGCTCCCTGATCAGTTTCTTCTTGGACTTTGTGTGGGCTTGCAAACATCTTAGGTTGAACAGACTGCCATCTGTACGAACACGAATGTAAACGCCATCCATATCATTAAGGTCCTCTGTGACCTGTTGTAGCATCATGCTAAAGAATAGTATGAATAGACCTGGAGCAAGAACGCAACCTTGTGTGATGAACAATCCTTTGTTTTGCTCTCGGCACTTCTCTTGAACCTGTCTCAGGGTAAACAACATGTCAGTGGTTCCACGATTGGCCCTAAAACCACATTGGCTCTCTGCAATAATAGGTATAAGTCTGTTTTGCAATACTCTTGCTAACGTTTTGCCAGCGATGGAGAGAAAGGTTATCCCGCGATAGTTGGAGCAGTCGGACTTTTAGCCCTTTGCTCGTATACAGGGTGATGACGACTGCGTCACGAAGATCTTGTGGGAGTTTTCCCTGCTCCCAGCAGCAGACGAAGAATTCGTGGAGCTTGATATTGAGTGCTGGTCCTCCATTTTTCCAAATCTCTTGTGGGATGCCATCAATTCCTGCAGCTTTTCCACTCTTCAACTGTTCTATGGCTTTCAGCGTCTCTTGCAGTGTTGCATGGGGTCTTGTCCAATTCAATGTTCACTGGCTATTGTGGGATGCGGTCAATCACGGATTGTTAGGCTGTGGCAGGCATTGAACAGGGTGTGAAAGTGCTCCGACCATCGGTTTAGGATGGAGTCATTTTCCACTGTATGTAGATAATAATCGACATTGCACCATCTCTTCACTCGTTACGAATAGTTCGTGATTGTCTTCCATGTGGTATTACTGGGTTAAATTATCCGGCAGACAATGCCGCGAGATTCATCCACCCGACCACTGTGACATCCTTGCTCGCTCTGCCAAAGAGCTTCAGAGTAGACAAAATAACCCATGGCTACCAGATACCAGTGTAGGTGACCATGAAGTCTAGAACTTGCCATCAACATCAGGAAAACCAAGATCATATAAGGGTAAATTATCCCTGGGTGGGTGCCTGCACCTGGACTCTTGAAATATATCATCAATGTTGCCTCAGAAAGATACTTCGCTTCCGGTTGACATTGGGCAGACCTCGGCACCACCGACATTGTTCTCGCTGATCTTGTCACTGTGTAGAAATGAATCTATGGTACGGCGCGAGTATGTGTGCATGCGAGCCGGGAGGCCGGCATGAATGCCAAGTCTAAATGAGGATGATTGGGACTGGCGCGCGAACACATCGCATAAAATTGTGTAGACCTGCTACCAAATCGCTGTTGTCACATGATTCAGCAAATAATTATAGACCTACATCTATGATCTAGTATCGCTCGGCTGCCTAACTTCGCCGAGAAGACCGCCTGGCCACCAAGCGGGCTTTTAAATGTTATCCTTGTAAAGTGCTGCCACCTTACTGAGTCGGTATAACTGAGCTATTCCGGCTAATCCTGCTGCATAAACAATTGCAAGTCTGTACACTGTATCTATGTTTGCGTGAATAATGTTTAATTTTGAAGTTTTATAATATAGTATTATCTGCTAAAATGATATCCTTATTTAATTTGCTCTTTCAAATTCGACCTGAGAATCAATCAGTGTCTCTACCCTACTTCGTTGTTACAAACCCTATTTTGAATTTGTCATATAATCAATTACCTCCACTATGAGTCGATCATGACTAGTCTAAAATGTGGAAAATGTTATACAAATGTAATACAAACTGGTGATGATGTATATACAGGAGAGTGAGGGTATATTTAACGAAAATGTAGGATTCCATAAAGTGTACTTATGTATTAATTATAAGAAAGTCAGACAAAATGAATAACCATAGGCATACACTTGTAGTGATAGTAAATAACTTTTATATTATGATTATGTCATGTCCATTGTATGCACCAGATCATAACTCCTAACGCTACATTCAACTTAGATCAGAACAAATTAATATTCTTTAAAGAACTAGTTCAGTCTGAGAAGTTTGCTCTGCACATTGATAAATTTACAGATGCCATAACATTAGGTGGACTAAAGTTTTTTTAAGTTGATTGACAACAAGTCAGGTAACTGTATCTTAACAATATGTGTTATTTTATTATACCGTGATACAGTTTTTGAAACCCACATTCCATGATCGGAACATACTAGTGTCGTTTCTCACACAATTTGGTTTCCAAGATGCATTTCATGCATTTTCAAGAGGCAACAATTATCAAGGAGTCCAGTCCAGGATAATGATTAATATGCAAAACATATATACAGCCTATATATCAGTGTATAATGGAACAAAAACACATTGTAGGTATTTACATAAACAGTGTCTAATTCTGACATGGGATGGCAGTCACAGGGATGGTTTCTGTTGATCACAATGTTCTTCTTAACATCTTAAGATAAAGGCGGCCATCTGAATATACGTTCATTGGTGTGTACCGGATAGTTCTGTATGATCATAATGGCCACATGGCAAAATAGTCTTTTAGAGAGATTCCTTAAGCATATTTTATCACAAAAGGGGGATATACTAGATCATAATTAAGGGTTAAGAAAGCCAGCCAAAACCCCACTTGCTTTTGTGAAAATGGCATATTTATAATAAGCATTCTAGAAACCTCCCAAATGAACAGTATACTGAACATTTGTCAGATATGATACTGTAATATGCCATCATGCCTCCCCGTGGTTCACAAAAAAACTATTCTTAAGTTGGCACATGTACAGAATGACTTGGACAAATTCTTCCCTGCAAAAATATTCATCTGCGTCTTCATCTGTCACCAAACAGTTATCACAGCCTTGTGGTGTCTCAGTCTATGTTAATTAACATTACTAAACTACACACATGTGGCCATTAACTCCACAATCACGGTTAGATTGGACCAGGTCATTTGATTAGTAATCCATTTGTCCATAATTCATGCAATACAACAAAGCCAGTCAGGGCTCGGACCAATAATGTAACTAATCACATAAAATGATGATGCATTTCTATACTGCAATAGTTTTTGCTTTTAAAATTACATTGTTTTGTAAATGATTTTGTTTCTGTAATTACAATAATTATGCATAGTATCACAAACCCTACCATAAAAATATTAAAACCGTTGTCTCACAAAAGCTGAAATCAATCAATAAACAAAATATACGATACACATGCCATCTATATAATAAATAATGACTAACCTTTTGCAATACATAATTGGTTGCAAATAAAATAATTGAAAGTATATATATATATATATATATATATATATATATATATATATATATATATACACACACACACACTATTGTAACAGATTAGATTATTTTAACTTGACCTGGCCTGCAATAATTTTTTGATATTGCTAGTTTGAACCTTTTTATATCAAGACAACTTAGATTATTGAATAAAATAGTCAACATTTTAATCACCACAGTTTTAAACATGTTTATTTACTTACAAACATTTGTGAAACTAGTGTTATTAACCAATCAGATGTCTAGAATGATGAGAAGCTAGACAGGAGATTCGCTCGCACGTTTCGCATATCTCGATGCTGCAAGGAATCGTCTGCGTCTGATTGGCTAGAGTCACTTGAGCCGCTGGTGGTCACATGGTCAATGTAGACTGGACTGTTAATGCCCAGTGGTGTTGTGTCCAGTGTGGGGGTCACATGACTGGCCAGTTGCTTCCTCTGCCGCATCGGTGTTGACCAGCTGTCAAATAAACAACGTATCATTCACATGTTTATCGTCAATTTGGTGTTTCTGCTCAGATCATTCCAGACAAATTTTGCAAACAATTTAATACTTCTTCTACCCACGAAGACACATTAATTTTGTTTGTGTAAATCTACAATTGAAAGACTACGTTAGTGTGGGCCGGACCAGGACTCTTAAACTTATAAATACGGGCGGGGCTTCGGGTAAAATTCTTGACCTATGCAGGGCATATGTGCGAGTGGATGGGGCAGTAAGTGTGTAGATGGATGTGTTGGTATGTGTAGTAAGTGTGTAGATGGATGTGTTGGTATGTGCATATGTGTTTATGTGCACGTCGACTGCTGGGCTATAATCATCAGAACCACAAGTCGACTAAACGTACGTTTTTCTGGCCTCTTCGGAATACGACAACACCAGATGTCGCCACTGTGTCACATGTGGATGGTCGTCAGGTGAGACGGAGATATTCTCTATCGCACGTAGGACATCCAAGTCCTTCTTGGATGGTGTATTCCTGCAACAACATTACAACTTGTTCATCAATCCAAGAAAAGTTTGTTCTCATACAGCAAGGTGTCCACAAGCCCTTTCAAATTGACACTTCATTCCTATTGCAGCAGACTGAATGTAGTTGTCTGGTACCATGTCAAGTACAGTTGATGAGCCAATATTTAGTTGTTGTTCTGAATATTACGAAAGTTTGTGCTTTTTTGCAGGATTTATTAAAAATGAAGTGGGTGAAAACACTGGGTGCACCATTAAACAGGGAATTACTCACCTTAGGATAAAGACAGGGGCATATTACTCACCAAATGATCATATTACTCACCACAAAATAATGACGGGTCATATTATTATGTTACTCAACCAAGGACTATATTACTCACGATAGGATAAAGACAGTGGGTATATTATTATTACTCACCCCAGAACTATATTACTCACGATAGGATAAAGACAGGGGGTATATTATTATATTACTCAACCAAGGACTATATTACTCACGATAGGATAAAGACAGGGGTATATTATTATTACTCACCCCAGAACTATATTACTCACGATAGGATAAAGACAGGGGGTATATTATTATATTTCTCACCCCAGAACTATATTACTCACGATAGGATAGAGACAGGGGATATTATTATATTTCTCACCCCAGAACTATATTACTCACGATAGGATAAAGACAGGGGGTATATTATTATATTTCTCACCCCAGAACTATATTACTCACGATAGGATAGAGACAGGGGGTATATTATTATATTTCTCACCCCAGAACTATATTACTCACGATAGGATAAAGACAGGGGGTATATTATTATATTTCTCACCCCAGAACTATATTACTCACGATAGGATAAAGACAGGGGGTATATTATTATATTACTCACCCCAGAACTATATTACTCACGATAGGATAAAGACAAGCCATATTATTATTTTCTCACCCCAGAACTATATTACTCACGATAGGATAAAGACAGGGGGTATATTATTATATTTCTCACCCCAGAACTATATTACTCACGATAGGATAAAGACAGGGGGTATATTATTATATTTCTCACCCCAGAACTATATTACTCACGATAGGATAAAGACAGGGGGTATATTATTATATTTCTCACCCCAGAACTATATTACTCACGATAGGATAGAGACAGGGGTTATATTATTATATTTCTCACCCCAGAACTATATTACTCACGATAGGATAAAGACAGGGGGTATATTATTATATTTCTCACCCCAGAACTATATTACTCACGATAGGATAAAGACAGGGGGTATATTATTATATTTCTCACCCCAGAACTATATTACTCACGATAGGATAGAGACAGGGGTATATTATTATATTTCTCACCCCAGAACTATATTACTCACGATAGGATAAAGACAGGGGGTATATTATTATATTTCTCACCCCAGAACTATATTACTCACGATAGGATAAAGACAGGGGGTATATTATTATATTTCTCACCCCAGAACTATATTACTCACGATAGGATAAAGACAGGGGGAATATTATTATATTTCTCACCCCAGAACTATATTACTCACGATAGGATAGAGACAAGCCATATTTTTCTATTTCTCACCCCAGAACTATATTACTCATGATAGAATAAAGGCAGGGGGCATATTATTATATTTCTCACCCCAGAACTACATTACTTGCCATAGGATAAAATCAGGGGGCATAGTATTATATTACTCACAGGACTAAATTACTCGCCATAGATTAAAAAGAGGGCATTACTCACCTTAGGATAAAAGGGAGGTGGCATATTACTCGCATCACAATCATATCACTTACCATAGCATAAACACAGGGGGCATTTTACTCACCCAAGGATAAAGACAGGGGGCAACCTGCTTGGAGACTGTGGCCGCGACGGAATGAAGAAGTCATCAAGGTTGGCGTAGTCAAAGTCAACGTTGTCCCGCGCTGTGTGGTAACTGCTCACCGAAGAACAAACACTGCATGCGTCGTCAGACACAGAACTGTCTTTTGGCCTGGTCGTGTCCTTGTAGGTGTGCTCTGTGCTTGGACCATCTGACGACACTCGTGTGTCATCTGTAACAACAGATGCCGAGGTACCAATACAGGTGACAACGACATTGGTCTTGACTGTCTCTTTGGAGGTCAGGTTTGAAACTGAGGACACTGGCTTGTCGTTTGAGGCATTGTGTGACTTTGTTCTGCATGGCAGGATACTACCATCAGCCGCATCAACCTTGGTGCTGAGAGAGTCGTACAAGACGTCATTGTCAATCCCGTCTCCCCTGTCATGTGCTCGTGTCGTGTTTTGACAAACCCGCGACACACACGTAGTGTTGACGGTTGTGTCTAAACTCTCGTTTCCTTGCGAGAAATCAACATTCAAGTGTCCTTCTTGCGAACTCTCACCAGCTGTACCTGTGGTGCTACCTGGCGTCATCATGCCTTGTTGAACAGTGTTTACGTCTTGTGATGTCTGATGAGCAATGTTTGTGTTTTCCATTGCGACTTGAACGATCCGAGATGCATCTTTGTCTATCACAACTGTTGCATTCTGGTCACTAATGGTGCACCTTTTGTGGACTCACCCCAGAACTATATTACTCACGATAGGATAAAGACAAGCCATATTTTTCTGTTACTCACCCCAGAACTATATTACTCACGATAGGATAAAGACAAGCCATATTTTTCTGTTACTCACCCCAGAACTATATTACTCACGATAGGATAAAGACAAGCCATATTTTTCTGTTACTCACCCCAGAACTATATTACTCATGATAGGATAAAGACAGGGGGCATATTATTATATTACTCACCCCAGAACTATATTACTCACGATAGGATAAAGACAAGCCATATTTTTCTGTTACTCACCCCAGAACTATATTACTCATGATAGAATAAAGGCAGGGGGCATATTATTATATTACTCACCCCAGAACTATATTACTTGCCATAGGATAAAATCAGGGGGCATAGTATTATAATACTCACAGGACTAAATTACTCGCCATAGATTAAAAAGAGGGCATTACTCACCTTAGGATAAAAGGGAGGTGGCATATTACTCGCATCACAATCATATCACTTACCATAGCATAAACACAGGGGGCATTTTACTCACCCAAGGATAAAGACAGGGGGCAACCTGCTTGGAGACTGTGGCCGCGACGGAATGAAGAAGTCATCGAGGTTGGCGTAGTCAAAGTCAACGTTGTCCCGCGCTGTGTGGTAACTGCTCACCGAAGAACAAACACTGCATGCGTCGTCAGACACAGAACTGTCTTTTGGCCTGGTCGTGTCCTTGTAGGTGTGCTCTGTGCTTGGACCATCTGACGACACTCGTGTGTCATCTGTAACAACAGATGCCGAGGTACCAATACAGGTGACAACGACATTGGTCTTGACTGTCTCTTTGGAGGTCAGGTTTGAAACTGAGGACACTGGCTTGTCGTTTGAGGCATTGTGTGACTTTGTTCTGCATGGCAGGATACTACCATCAGCCGCATCAACCTTGGTGCTGAGAGAGTCGTACAAGACGTCATTGTCAATCCCGTCTCCCCTGTCATGTGCTCGTGTCGTGTTTTGACAAACCCGCGACACACACGTAGTGTTGACGGTTGTGTCTAAACTCTCGTTTCCTTGCGAGAAATCAACATTCAAGTGTCCTTCTTGCGAACTCTCACCAGCTGTACCTGTGGTGCTACCTGGCGTCATCATGCCTTGTTGAACAGTGTTTACGTCTTGTGATGTCTGATGAGCAATGTTTGTGTTTTCCATTGCGACTTGAACGATCCGAGATGCATCTTTGTCTATCACAACTGTTGCATTCTGGTCACTAATGGTGCTGCCACCTGCTGCTGTAGGCAACTGATCACATGACTTGCTACCTGACCCATGTGACTGGCAGGTGGTCACTTGATTGGTCTCATTACTGTCTGTCATGGCTAGTGTGTCTGTGGTTGTCACTGACAGTGTGGTGTTGACATCAACTTGTGTATCAACAGGAGTGTCACTGTTAGAACCAGATGTCATCTCCTCTCTGGACACATCACGTGGCTCTTTTTGTGGTTCACTCTGGTGACAAGTGTCATTGTTTGAAGACGACGTATCCGTTTCAACGTTCCTACTGGCAGTTCTAACATATCTACCATCATCAACCAACACAGCACTTTCATTTCTAACTTCATCCCCACCAACCGACACCGTAGAGTTGCTGCTGACACAGCTGTCACCTTTGGTTGCTGCAGTGTTTTCACTCTTATGTTCATCGTCTCCATCAACTTTACTTTCACGTTTGTCACTTCTCCCACCGTTCGTTAACAACATACTTTCACTTCTAACTTCACCATTGGACAACACGTTAGTTTCACTTTCCACCTCTCCACTTGTATCCATCACATTTCTTATCCTATCAACATTCACATCCCGCTGCTTTCCATCTTCCCGTTCCTTCCCCCCACCATCTCCACTCCCACGCACCCCTGGCGGTGTTCCCCAACACCACAGAACCCTAGTAGGGTCCCGGGCACCGTGCACCAGGGTCCCATCAGGACTGTGTCCCAGGCTGAGACTGTCCATCCCCTGTTCCATCTGCAGTAGAGCGTTGTTCTGGGACGTGAGTTCGTTCTCCGACTCATGCAGCTGCTGCAGGTAAGCCTCGAGTTTGTGGAGTCCATCACCGGTTGACAGGTCAGTGAAACAGTCAAGGAAGTCCCAGTACTCACTCCACGAGATGCCCATGTCATGGGCCATCATCCTGCAAACACACGGCTCACTTACAGCAAAGTGTACACCCTGCAAACACACGGTTCACAGTAAACTGTACACCCTGCAAACACACGGCTCACTTACAGCAAAGTGTACACCCTGCAAACATGCGGCTCACTTACAGCAAAGTGTACACCCTGCAAACACACGGTTCACAGTAAACTGTACACCCTGCAAACACGCAGCTAACGTACAGCAATGTGTACACCCTGCAAGCACACAGCCCACTTACAGTAAAGTGTACACCCTGCAAACACGCAGCTAACTTACAGCAATATGTACACCCTGCAAGCACACAGCTCCCTTACAGTAAAGTGTACACCCTGCAAACACGCAGCTAACTTACAGCAATATGTACACCCTGCAAGCACACAGCTCACTTACAGTAAAGTGTACACCCTGCAAACACACGGCTTACTTACAGTAAAGTTTACACCCTGCAAACACACGGCTCACAGTAAACTGTACACCCTGCAAACACGCAGCTAACGTACAGCAATGTGTACACCCTGCAAGCACAGGGCTCACTTACAGTAAAGTGTACATCCTGCAATCACACGGCTCACTTACAGTAAAGTGTACATCCTGCAAACACATGGCTCACTTACAGTAAAGTGTACATCCTGTAATCACACAGCTCACTTAGAGTAAAGTGTACACCCTGCAAACACACACCTCACTTACAGTAAAGTGTACATCCTGCAATCACACAGCTCACTTAGAGTAAAGTGTACACCCTGCAAACACACGGCTCACTTACAGTAAAGTGTACACCCTGCAAACACACAGCTCACTTACAGTAAAGTGTACATCCTGCAATCACACAGCTCACTTACAGTAAAGTGTACATCCTGCAAACACATGGCTCACAGTAAAGTGTAAATTATATTCCTAACAATTGTTTCACCTATTGTATTTTTAATCATCTATAATTCTTAGAACTTGTACTTTGTTTATTCGTTTTGTAATCTCTTGAATGTCACACGAGAATTTCCCCACGAGGGATAAATAAATGTATTTTGATTTGATTTGATCGGTCACATTTTACTGTTTCTTTGTGCTTAAGTTTATTGCGTTAACTTTTGTTTAGTATTTATTACCTCTTGTATCCATGACCAGAAGAGTCAAGCTGAAAAGCATGTCACCGAGTTATCACCTTCTAATGATCTTCATCTAGCTCCTACTGACAAACTGGAGTTAGAACAGTGTCTGAACTAGACCAGTGTCTGAACTAGACCAGTGTCTGAACTAGACCAGTGTCTGAACAAGACCAGTGTCTGAACTAGAGCAGTGTCTGAACTAGACCAGTGTCTGAACTAGACCAGTGTCTGAACAAGACCAGTGTCTGAACTAGACCAGTGTCTGAACTACACCAGCGTCTGAACTAGACCGGTGTCTGAACTAGACCGGTGTCTGAACTAGACCGGTGTCTGAACTAGACCGGTGTCTGAACTAGACCGGTGTCTGAACTAGACCGGTGTCTGAACTAGACCGGTGTCTGAACTAGACCAGAGTCTGAACTAGACCAGCGTCTGAACTAGACCAGCGTCTGAACTAGACCAGTGTCTGAACTAGAGCAACAAGTAGAACTAAGGTAGTGTTTGACGTAGAACTAGAACAAGGTGTGAGAAAGGCAAGTGCCAACATACCTGCCAATCCTCTCTAGTCCTTTCTCGTAGTCGCTACGTTTAATCTCCATGAACTGTCGACACTCGGTAGTTGAGCGGCCGGCTGATTTCCTGTACCGCCACCACTTCTGGAACTCCTGGGCCTGGAGAGTGTCGCAATCGTAATGTGTCATTATAAGGACCAAGGGTGACAATTACTTCTGTTCAAACTGATTTGTGTGTGAAACTAATGGATTGCATAAGTTCATAAACCTTCAAAACAAATAGGAATGTAAAGAAGTAATGTTATTTTACTCCTTGGCAAACGTTTTCAACCAAACATCGTCTCTGGTATACATTCAGCCACACTGCAATTAATGCGTGAAGATACTCATACACAAATATCCACCACTATCTATATCCTGGTGCTCCATCTCCCGGAGCAGCTTTGGAGCAATGTTGAGGGAACAAACTTGCCTAAGGTTCAAAATGGCAGCACAGGATTCAAACCCAGGTGGGGAGCAGCGGTGGCGCGGTAGAGCGCCAGACTGTCAATAGAGGGAAC
The DNA here is from genome assembly GCA_025642075.2 of Ridgeia piscesae. NCBI lineage: Eukaryota > Metazoa > Annelida > Polychaeta > Sabellida > Siboglinidae > Ridgeia > Ridgeia piscesae. The sequence goes on along the minus strand of JAODUO010001228.1, from coordinate 137,526 downwards.
AGTGGTTCAATCCCACCTACCCCGTTTAGAAACTTAGGCGATTTCGTTCACCCCACATTTGCCTGTGTCTTTCGGAAGAGACACTAAAACCCGGTGGTCCCTTCTGTTTGGTGTCTATGCCAGGGGATGTAAAAGATCCCAAATGTATAACCTGTAGTGGACTCACTAATTCTAGAGAATGACAACTCCTGTGTTCCAGTTTGGGCTGTTTGGAGGAAACCACCTAAGCCCTGAAACAGGTTCTCTTAATGAGAAGTGCAATGATCGAGCCATTACATCAGTACACTCCACAAATAACTATGTATTGGTGGCTGGCACTTTTGACATCACAAAGAAAATAAATTGCTATGATGCTGCCACCTATTTACTGGAACATATCAATGTACATTGTGTCGTATAATAATAATTAGGTAACTTCCATTGCGCCTAATTCCTTAGAAACCAATCTCAGAGATGCATCAATACTAGAGTTTAACAATCTCAGAGTCAACAAATAATTCCAGCTGTCAACAAATTGATTGATAAGCCACGGTGGATAGGCAAGATTGTAAAGGTATGTCTTGTAAATGACGCAGGAATTTAGCAACTGATTTAACACTAGAAGGAAGCATATTCCAAATAGTAGGCGCACCCACAGCAAAAGCCCCAGTCCCAATATTAGTATTGACTTCAGGGACAAAAAGTAAATTAGAACTAGATGAGCGAAGCTGATCAGGTTTTCCGATAGAAGTAAACAATGAATGTAAATATGACAGCTGCTTACAGGAAAGTGCTGGTAAGTAACAGTACAGATCTTACAGATGATACGATGTCAGTACACATGATGATACAGAAGTGGCACCTCTACCTTAGCTGGGGTCATGGGCCCTGCATAAGCCCTCACTGTGACAGGGCTGTCCATGGGGGAGCTGGGGACAACAGAGGGGGACTTGTGGTGGGAGTCACTGGGGGTCCATGGCGCCCCTATCAGGGGGGTCTTACTGTCATCATCAGCTCGCAGCAGTGGCACAAAATAGTGGTCTGAAAGGTAAAACACCGCGGTTAGGACACACCTTTGTCCTCAGCGGTGTGTGTATAATGTGTATACTCTATATACAATCTGTATATACAATCTGTATATACAAAGGATTTCTGGGCAAAAGGCAATAAAAGACTACATGTAATATCAAATTTGCCCAGTTATGGACCAAACATGTTTGTCACATTAAAAAGCCCTTCTTTGTGTATATCATCCAAATGGTGTGTATTGTGTTGGGTATGGATTAGCTGGTCTATGGTAATTTTGAAATTGGTATTTACTGCATTATTGTTACCCGGGGGTAGGCCATTTATTTTTCAGATACATAACTACATATAAGCTTGTAATACCTACCATTACCGTCTTACATGTCAATAACTTTAAGTTGTAGCGGGATATAAAAAAAAAAATGTAAATACTGAAAGTTGCATAGGATGCTTTTTAGATCTAGCGTAAATGCATGTAAAGCAAAATGCTACGTTTTACCTGATCACGAAAATTTTACTTAATGAAGTTCAAACAGGTAACAATTGAACACATTCTCCTCCACAGCACACTAATGAGTACCCACTGGACACCTGACCATCTCAACAGAGCAGCATGACGGCTGGACAACACAAGCCAGGTGAACAATGAGTGCAGTAACAAACTGTACCTTCAAGAGACTGTGCGATCTTCTCTCGAACGTCGACTGATGCCCGTGGGACACGCTCACAGATCACCTGCAACCAATGGGTCACCTTACATCGTCTGTCTCAGTTATAGTTGTGTACAGTCAGGACTGCACTGCTCTCAACACAACCCAACTGTTAACGGTGTCAGTTTTGGTGGAAAATGAAGCCACAATAACACGAGGCAGCCCGTATCACTTGTACCTGAGTATGTGACAGCCACTGTTGTGGTCCTTTATGGGTTTTGATAGTTTTAAATCATTGGATCTGTTACTCCAGAACATTTTTTTTTAATGTGCCTGCATGCCAAGATCCTGTACTTCCTGACACACACAGTCTCTCACACGCATAGTCTCTCTCTCTCACACACACACACAGTCTCTCACACGCAGTCTCACACGCACAGTCTCACAGTCTCACAGTCTCACACACACACACACACACACACACACACACACACACACACACACACAGTCTCACACCCACAGTCTCACACGCACCGTCTCACACACACACACACAGTCTCACACACGCTGTCTCACACACGCAGTCTCACACACGCAGTCTCACACACGCAGTCTCACACACGCAGTCTCACACATGCAGTCTCACACACACACACACACACGCACAGTCTCACACGCACCGTCTCACAGACACACACAGTCTCACACACGCAGTCTCACACACGCAGTCTCACACACGCAGTCTCACACACGCAGTCTCACACACGCAGTCTCACACACGCAGTCTCACACACGCAGTCTCACACACGCAGTCTCACACACGCAGTCTCACACACGCAGTCTCACACACGCAGTCACACACGCAGTCACACACGCACACGCACACACAGTATCACATACACAGTCTCACCCACACACAGTCTCACACAGTCTCACACACACAGTCTCACACATACAGGTTCACACACACAGTCTCACACACACAGTCTCACACGCAGTCTCTCTCTCTCACACACACACACACACACACACACAGTCTCACACGCAGTCTCTCTCACACACACACACACACACACACACACCAGAATGACCAGATACAATATTGTTTGTGTCTCTCCTGACACCAACAATATGGTGTGAATGAAACTGTACTATTCTCAAAACACCAGTAGCTCAACTTGATCACTGGTTCCTTCAATCCAGTGCTATAAACAATAGAGGGTCCCACATTAGATATTGAAGCTAGACTGGATGTGATCCTAAAATAGTGACTTTAGTGGGTGGGTAGTGGCTAGTTACTGGCTACCAAGGAACATGTGACTGCGCTGAATGCAACAGTTCAACATCCACCAACAACTACCAATTCACTACTGACTTTACGTCTTGAGACTGCCATAGAAAAAATGCAACTATGATCTGTGAAACATGCAGTGACACTCACATCCTTTGGAGTGTGGCCATCTCGATTCAAAACAGACTTGTCAGTTCTTGGGTGAGACGCGAGTACATCGACTACGTCTATGTGTCCAAACTTGCAGGCAAAGTGCAAAGGTGTCTCACAGTTCTACAAGACAATGCGGCTGTTAGAACAACATAATTTTTTTTTCTGCACAAACAATTAAATCAGCTTGTAGTTTCATCAATCTCAAATGAAACCAGAAAAATAATGATTATTTATAAATAAAAAAGGATACCTGTACAGGAAGAAAATGACTTTGTTAATGTTAATTTAAGATAAACTCTATCAGACTTTGTGATAATAAAACATATATTGTTCCAGTGACACTAGACCAGCAACTGTGATATTGTCGCTAAAAATATAATTTAAATGGATAGGTGTGACCAGCTCACTGTAAACCCTGCAATGTGAGCAGTGAACAACCCAAGTGGTTCCCTAGCAACTACACCTACCCCTTTATCGGGTGTGTTCAAGTAGAGATCCAAGAGGAAGTTGATGCACTGTTGGTCAGTGGCTGACGACTCGTCGGGATACAGCATCTTCACGTATCGCACGTCTTCAAGAGCTTCCAGAACTATGCGGCAGATGGCAGGCTGGTTTCTCATGGCGGCAACATGTAGTGCGTTGTAGTGGCACCCCACCTGTGGCAGGAAATGGAACTAATCAGACAAGAAAAAACAGTTAACTAAACCATTAACAAGCACAGGAGCCACATACACACACACACACACACACACACACACACACACACACACACACACACACACACACACACACACACACACACACACACACACACACACACACACACACACACACACACACACACACACACACACACACACACACACACACACACACACACACACACACACACACACACACACACACACACACACACACACACACACACACACACACACACACACACACACACACACACACACACACACACACACACACACACACACACACACACACACACACACACACACACACACACACACACACACACACACACACACACACACACACACACACACACACACACACACACACACACACACACACACACACAGACATACATGTGTGTGTGTGTGTGTGTGTGGGTGTGAAAAAATATAAAAAAGCAGTTTGCATCCACAGCTTTATGTAGAGACCCGTCCACCCCTCATTTGGACAGGTAAAAACGAATATGGATGGGTAGAAATATGGGTGGACGGGTGAAAAAATGAAGGAGCAAAAAAAAGGTATTCCAAAACCATAGATATTGTTAGTTATGCCTTGAAAGTGAGTGAAGATGGTGTCACATGTGTGTTTGTAGTCCATTTCAGGTCATCAGACACATTTAAAAGTTTGTAAACTGACTTAACCCTTTAGACCTCAGCCATTTTTTGTGTAAAGCCCCTGGTTCCTCAGAAAAGTAGGTCAGATTCCGAAAAATGACAGGGGGTGTCGGTTTTTGGGTCGTAGGTCTACCTTCACATTGGATGTAGATATGTTTCTCATTAATTAAAAAAGTTGACCATAATGCAACAGATGTGCCAGTATATCAATGTTTTACTATAACATGATATATTACGTGACGTAACTTTTTATGGCTTTATTTCTTACTGCTACAAGTTGTGTTTATTTGAAAGACAGTGTAATTACCTACACATTGGTACCAATATTATTATTATACCTTATATAGTAATGTTGCATATACTCGAATACAATGGAAGCATACTCGACAACATGAGACGCTAGTGCCCAGTCACAGTACAGCGGCCAAGTGTTTCCGCTACCACCCCGGCCAGCCTCGGTCGAAACCTCAGCAAATAAACAACAGAACAGTCACGCAAGTTACACCACTTATAAATACTACAATAATTATAATACAACTACCCGATCAGTGAATTATATCCTAGTTGAGCATACTGTCTTTGTGCAAGAATAGGGGACACCGAGTATGGGACTCGTCTCACATAGACGTAGTGTGTTTACAAAATGAGCTCGACCGACGAACTTCCCAGACAACAACAACGATCTTCGAAATGAAACATCGAATAAAGTTATATATTCGATGCGTGAAACGGCTTGAATAGCAAACACTTTGGAAGACTTCTTCTGCAGTCAAATGATTCGGACCAGCCGACGCCATTTTGCTAACTCAAAAACTAGGGCACAAAATGCATGAAACTCCGTAAACTTGAATAGCACCGGTAGCCATAACTACCCACAATGCATTGCCGATATGTTAACCCTTCAAGTTAAATGTGTTTCAAAAGTATCCTCCAGAGAGCGCCTCTGGAATAGATCAAACTCGGACGCTAATATGTACGGCCGGGTACAGCAGACTTGAGGAGTAAACAGCCGGCCGGCTACGGCCGACTTGAGGTCTAAAGGGTTGACTTAACAGTTAACATCCATGTGTCCATCAAAACATGTGTGACTGGCAATAATGTTATCCTGCATAAAGCCCTCTTTGCATCTCAGACTAACACGGTTGCGTCTAGTGTCTATAGTAGATATACAGGCTCCAAGACAGATTCACATTCACACCATCCCCCTGGCCATGAGCCATGAATGTAACTAACTACACCCTCCCTGGCAGATCACATGCAATGTGTGGAAGATGGCTGATTCAGTAGTAATCAGCCCTGTTGCTGTTTTCACTAGCTATGCCTGCAGGAACTAAACATCACGCCCCAACGCGTGCCTGCCAGCAGCCTGGAGGTGACCATTAAGTACCTGTACAACTGGTCATCTTATAAAAGACCTGTTGCAGCAGGGCTTTATGCAGGATCAAATTTTTGCCAGTCACAACTTTGGGTAAAAACCTAATGATACCATGTCTACAATTTTGGAAGACCTTTTTTTTACTATGCTATCTTATTTTTTATATGCAATAACACAACAACAATAATATAATAATGTGTTATTTAATGAAATTTTTCAATTATTATAACCATGCCTAACAAAAAAAGGTAAATTATGTCGCAGTGTAAATAACTAAATTACGTAAATTATGCAGTCATTGTATACAGTACGCTCAAGCAATGTTACATGTCTACAACAAATTATAAATAAATCTTCAAAAACAACCTCATTGCCGTACTCTTCATAACAAAATAATACATTCTGTAAAATCATCATAAACGAAGTACACCATTTTACCTTCGCAATTACTACAAAACATCAATAAAATAATACGTCGATATCGGCGGCGGTGAAGGTGTTGCCGTAACAGTTGGCGTCGGTTTTGCCGTGAAAAACTTTGTTGTTGTGGTTAGTTTGCAAACCTTCGGCTTCGGAGGTGGAGGCATCGCGTGGACGATAATATGTAATGTTTATTCGTAGCCACGTGAGTCGCTAACGAGGCCTCGTTTTAAAGTTGATCATTCCCGGGAGTCACTCCAGACATAAACGCCATAAAGTCGAAATGTTAATAATATACAGGCATATAATACTTGTATATTTTATTACGGATATAAATTCCCTCACGTATATGTAATTTATATGAATTTTTGACGCTTTGAAAAGTGCGCATAATCCGTATTATGAAGTTTGCGTTACTAGTTAATTCATGCCCATTATTATTGATGTGTGACACCCCAACGGAATTAACCAATCACTATGCTATTTGCGAAATGGTTGTTGGGGCATTAACGCATTGCTTTGACCCCTCTAGCAGCAAATGAAACCACATGTACGATTGCCGCTGTGATTAGGCGCCCTACACGCGTACGTAAAATGAGCTTCTTGCGCTGCGCTACTGCTACGCCTGCAGTGTACGCGTGAATAGTGTGCTGGTAGGCATCTTTGAGCGCCCTGCTAGGAATTCACAGTACTGGAAATATTTGTTTCTGGGGGATACAGAACACGTTATATTCCAGTGATGACACGGTGACACCCGTCATATAAACTACCAGGACGGGGCCTTATCACACTGTGACGGGTTGTCACCCGTCCTCGAAAAATTTCTCCCGTCCATATTTGAAATTGCCCATCCAAATGACGGGTGGACGGGTCTCTAGATAAAGCTATGAGTTGCAGTAGTTTCTACTGTTTCTACTCCTGATTTCTACTCCCCATACACATGAACCAAGGAACAGCTCCTGCTGGTGTGTAGAACATTTGAATGACATGGAAGGCTATTCCAACGACTCGGAGAACTGTGACTGTGGCACTAGGCAGACCATGCTGCATCTCCTGGTTTGTCAGTTGATGGAGAGTGTGTACTCTCCATTCGACCTACGGCCAATAACATATCACCATCAAATGTACCAAGCACTGGGGGCAAATCCTTTAGACTGGTAAAAGGACACAAATGAATCAACTTACCTAAACTGGTTATACACAAAAAGCAATATCCATACTCTGACAAGACAAGGGGTACTAAACCCTCTTTGCTATAGTACACTGTCTCACGTGACTGGCACAGATCAGGAGAGAATGCCTAAAGTGTTGACGAACGTTACAGTACCTGGATGATGGTTGGTGTGTCCCCACTGCCAATCAGGTAGCGGGGGTTTGACCAGATGAGTGACCTCACACTCTCAATGTCACCTGCCTCAATCGCCCTCTTCAGCTTGGCAGGCACCATCGGGGTGGACACCTGACGTGTCAATTACAGGTGTACATATTAATTGTTAATACTTTTTATTACGTTAATATATTATTTATTTATTTATAATACTCATTCAAATGTATCTCTCAATAATCTGTATATTTCTGTTTAAATAACGGTAACACATTATTTTGTATTTCCTTGATTGTGTCCAATTATAAACCATAAGTACACCTTCAACTGAAGAAAGCAATGTTATAATTTCAAATGGTTTCACAACACAGAGCAATTATTTTGCAACTATCATATAGATGGCGCTATGTGTGCTATGTCAATATTGTCAAATGTGCTATGTAAAAAGGTACTTGGTCTTAGGGGATACATTCAATACAAGTTTCTAGACTTCTTGTGTGGTCCTTTCTAACAATATTATATGCTTACCAATTACCAATACAAGGCACATTAAGTCATGTTACAACAGTCATTAATTGTACTGTCTGTTGAATGTTTGTCTGAATAAAACATATCGGAAAAAAATTGGGAGGGAAACTTATTATTTCTCATCATGGTAAGAGCCCAACCAGAACGTAAGTTTGAAATGATACATTTGTATGTATGTATAAACTTGAGTAAGAAATTTACTACATCATAGAAGCGACCATAAATGGCATAGATCTATAAAAAGTGGGTTTTACCGACCCTTAGAAACGGCTAGAAACCCTGCTTCTTTGGCACCCCTACCTTGACTTCAGTGCCAGATGACTTGGGGCACACTGTGACACAGGCTGACTCAGGGTGCTTGCTGAAGCTGACAGCATCATCTCTGGAGGTGAACATCTTGAGGCGGGAGCCTGGCAGTTTCTTTAGCTGCTGTAGGGCTGTGTGTCTGTCCGTCAGCACCAACCCTTCACCTGCACCAAACAAACAAACTACACTAACCGGGAAATGTCTTTACAAATATAACACATAATAATAATACAGCTTGTGGCACTTTACAACATAGTACTATTAAGATACATGAAAGGATAATTTTATTCAATCAGAAGAATACTAATATTTTTATGGCACTTTACAACATAGTACTATTAAGATACATGAAAGGATAATTTTATTCAATCAGAAGAATACTAATATTTTTAAATAAATAATACTGATAAATGGATGTATACCTATGGTTGATAGTAATAAATAATTTAGTGAATGTAATGTTTTTAAATGTAAAAAAAAAATTATGTAACAGTAATACTAATAAATAAATGGATTTATATTTAGTAATAAATCATTTAGTAGAGAAATTACATTCATAATGTCAAATTACATTTGTATGAAATACAAAAAAGCCTCTTCAGTCGATGTTTGAAGCTAGTGAGATTGTCACAAATCTTAATAAGAGTTGGTACTTGTTCCATAGGAACTATGGAATATATTTGGATATTCATATACAATCAATTTAGGCATCCAATTTAATAACAGTGTACAGAACGGACCGTTTTGGATCCACAAGCCATGCCATACCCTCAAAATGGTTGAGTCGTGAACAGTATGTGATTGAACCAGATATTGTTGTCGGTAGGCTTACTAGACTGAACTGTTTTCAGATGGAAATATGTAGTTTTAATGTCTTTGTGCCGGGCGGTGTCTCAAGAGATTTAACAAATGCTGTTATATTCTGCCACATGTTAGTCCAGCTATAGCTGTTGCAGTTTCACAATGTTAGCTTAACGTTAATTATTACACACAACATAGGAGTTGACCAGATCTAATTTATGGGTAATGTTCAACACCTGGAAACAAAACGTTAGGGACAGTTTAAAGAATGGCAAACACATCCTACCTTGCATATCCTTGGGTAGCTGAATTGAATAGAACTGTTTCGGTGTTCCCGTGCCACCAGATTCTTCTTTCCCAATTTCCACATGGGTGTCAACCACACTTGGCTTGATGTCACTGTTAGCACTGGCATGGTTACTGTCACCAACATATTGGCTTTCATCTTTTGGGGTGCCATCTTTCGATTCATTGCTTCCACTGCCGTCGGAACCAGCTAAATGCTTGCGTAGTTTCCTCTCAAACAACGGTCGTGTCGTCTTTGTGATTGGCCCAGACGGCAGGTCATGTGACTTCAACTGTTTTGACAGCTCAGCATTTGACAGCTTTGAAATGTCATCCATGTTGTTGTTTCTGTGAGTGCAAAATCACACAAAATTACTGAACATGTGAACACCTGTCTCAGTGGAATGACCCTTGAAATATTGCTTTATTCAAACGATGAAGTTAAGCTGATGACCTGATGCTACAGATATTCAGGTAGTAGAATTAATTAAGACTAAATATTATAAACTACACCACTGCAGGCTAGAATGAATGTTGGACTGGTAATTATATTAAGAGTTGCTGGAGTTTCGATTTGGTACAGGACGGTGCCATTTGGAGGTTCACGTCATCACCATCAGAGTCAGCTATGACAAAGTATGCGTAACTTATGTCTAATTCAACAAATTTCTCTGTATTTTCCAGGGATAGTGTAGCCAACCACTACCCCTTGCTTCCGAGGATGTACACTCTCTCAGGTATAGTTTCATACATCTAACCGTAAGCATCTGAGGTGAAGTTCTAACTTGTAGAATTGTCTAAGTAAGGTATTCAAACATGACAAAGATAAAACTATTTCTTATTCAACACAAACAGAAATGGTTGTCTGTAGACAGGTACTTCTTCTTCCAGCGGACAAACTAACTTCAAAATGTTGAAGATTGTAGTTGGTACACAGTTGGAATGGATGTGCATCGGAATTGGTGTGCAATTCAAGAATTAAAAGTAAATAGGTCAAAACAGTTTGCAGCAGAAGAATGGATTTGCTGGATGATGATATTGGATAGCTGAACGGAATAATGAGTATAGCTAGGGGGAAGGAGAGAGTGGTGGTTTTGTTTACTCTGAGGTGAAGTGATCAGCAACCATGGCCTTAAATTAGGTACTGACACTACTGAATCTGGAAGTCTATTCCAATTGGCACATGTTATTTATGTGCTGTTCCCACCTAATATTTCAGCTGATGGTGACGCCTAAATACTTGGCAGATGTTTCCAAAAGTGGCCATCATAACAAGGTCTGACTGAAGTGTAACAGCGTCATTCTATGATCTGACAGTCTGATATGATGCAGTGTCACCCGCAAACACCTCCAAGGTAGAACTCAAACCCTTCAGAAAGTCATTGATGTAAAATAGGAACAATGCTGGTCACAACACCAAGTCATGGGGGATTCTAATCTAATGTAGCTGGATCGATCTCTATCTACAATCACAAACGGTTAGGCGACAGGTCTAAAGATATGGCTCACATATGCATAGACGCTTCATCATATATATATATATATATATATATATATATATATTAGGACCACAGTTTATATACCTTATTTGACGATATTAATAATAAGTACATTTATAAAACGCCATAAATCTAAAAATATCCATTCGGAGGCGTTATTATTTCTAATCTTCATTGGTTATCGTAATTGAAAACTAGTAGTAGTAGCGACATATGGCGAACTTACGCAGGTAGGCTTACATTTTTTTAATGCGTAACAGCAAACGAAAATTACTGGTTTTGGTCTTTGTAGTATGCCATATGTGTACAAAAAGAATTGACAAGTAAAATAAAACATGGCTACAAACGCGGGCATGGCTCCCATCTGTACCAAATGTTGTATTGGGTGACACATATACTGACAGGCCCACCAGTTTGAATAAAAACTTGCTGTATTTTACAATTTAATTTAAGCGAAGTGTCTACGCGTATGTGAGCCTTATCTTTAGACCCGTGGCCTAACCGTATGTGAGGATGCGGGCATATCCTGTTTTTCAATTCTGTACAAGCATGCTGCGTCCGTCTCATCGCATCGGTGTGGCGGAATTATATGAGGGAGCGATTTTTCTCTCGACATTGTTAGATTTACTGACTGCCATAGGGCTATATATGTCAACTTGCGAAAAAATGACACACACAAAATCTCACGTATATTTAGAACTCAGTGCCAAAAGAGATTCCATTCGTACGACATCAACATGCATGCGCGAAAAAACTCACATACTTTTATATTTGTTTGCTAAAGATATGGCATGCACGTGCGAAAAAACTCACCTATGCATACTTTTAGATCTGAGTGCTAAACATACGGCAATAGAGTTTATGTATATAAACATGCATGTGAGGGGAACTTTTGGAACTGACAGCTACTAAAGATAAGGCTCACGTATAGAAAGCATGCGCATGAACTTATTGCATGCTAAAAAATACAGCTCACTTAACCGAAAATAAAAGCATACACATGCACAGTATAAATGCCGTACTTTTAGACTGGCGGCCTAAACGTACGGCTCACGCATACGTAGCCACTGCCTAATTTAAAACGTACTTATCAACAATATCATTATCATGGATAATGCCATGGGCTGGTATGTGCGGCATGATTTTGAATTTCTACCTTTTTCTGGGCGGAATGATCTATACAAAGCAAGATAATATGAATACAATGGTTTTAACGAAATAACTTGACAGATTCTTACATAACACATTGCGGCTGTAATGCAATTCGGTTTTTTTTTTGTAGAAAAATTAAAAAGTGCATCAACGATTTGGTCTAATCAACCATTTATCGCTCAAAACAACACGCTTACATCTATCATACATTGCAAAATATTGATGTCTACACCGTAAATAAGCATCACATTATTACTTACGGGGTTATTTAATCATATCTTAATGTAGAACCGTGCGAAATAATAATAAATGTAGTTATAAACGAGTCTGCACAATACACCAACTTCTCGTTTTCACAAATTTCAAAAGAAATGGGCTTCAGCGCTTCTGATTGGTCAAAAAAGGAAACCCATCCACAGTTAAACCAATCACATAAACCGTAAGAACATCAGTTTGCTCGGCAGACACAAGCCGCACGTGCGGCCGATATTACGAACGATAATAACAGCGGCAGTTTTTAAAGTTTACATCCTCTGGCTTGTGTCCCAATGTAACAATTAATGATTAACAAACACCAGGACAGATGTACCGTAACAAGTAGCTGTCATTGGATGATGGAAAGGTATTACCAGTTCGTTAAATATGTTAAAGATTTATTACCAAAGTTTGTTTACTTCGTTTCGTACGCCTCATCATGTCTCAAGGGATTATAATTTATAGTCGGAATGACCCAGTGCCTGAATGCCCCACTACCGGAATGCCCCAAACCTAATCGCAAAGTCGCAATGCTTTAACCAAGTAGTCGCAATGCTCCAACAGAATTATCGCAATGCACCACGTTTGATCGGAATGCCCTAGTGATTTTACTATTGTCAGACATCAACATTACATTTTGTTATTGTCAAACCTATGACATATACAGTTATAGATATTACAACATTACATATTAATTGCATAATTATTATAGAAATTACGTTTCATTGACTTTCTATACATTATTGAAAGTATAATTTATGTTTTGTCTTTGTATAGTATGTTTTATTTTCATACAATTCTATCATGAACATTAATATCAATTACAATATCCTTTGATGTGTATATAGTATAGTCTTAACTATAATAATCACAGACTGTTGATACATATTTATATTGCGTCTTTTGGAGGTTGTTATTTTAACCCCATCCATCAGAAAACCTAAGATGTAAGTACCAATTGTTGTTTGCCTAATCTCCTAATATTAACTCCCTGGCAGCAAAGCAAACAAAGGGTGGAAAAAGATCAGTTGTATTTTACATATTCTAACAGCTTCAGAAGTATATGCTCAATTGAACAATGACAGAGTTACCTGTTGAAACCATGCATGTATATATATATATATATATATATATATATAGTATATGATATTATTACTAGATGTGTATATACAGATAATTATGTGTATTGAAAAGAACCTAATTACTATTAATTAATTGACGTATTTTCATATTGACAAATCCACTTTATGTCGCTAATTTACCATTGTGTATTGATTCACGTAATTGCCCTTTTTTTAAACATTTCACTATCTCTGCGTGAAACTCAACAGAATACAAATCTACTAATGAGATATAAGATAAGAAATAACTGGAGCCTTGTAATCGTTACAGGCTACTTTATTCCCTCTTTCTTTTCACCTCTCATCCACTAACACCGTTTCTTTCTATAGATTACTTTCATTGTGCTGTATGAATTTTTTTAAAGATGGTGACAATAACAAGACGATTGTATATATTATTATCAATACACATACGAATCAAATATATAAATATTTTAGTATTATTAATATACATACGAATCGACACAGTATCTTAATTTAATATATATATATTATAAAAATATTTTAGTACTCTTAATAATATACATACGAATCAACACAGTATCTTAATTTAATATATATCTATATAAATATTTAAGTATTATTAATGCAGTATCTTAATTTATTTTATAGAGAGAGAAGAGAGAAAAAGAGAATAATTAATAATTATGAATATATATTGATTGCCGCTGGAAACAAATACAACTGGAATGCATGGAGATAATGAAAACAGTTGTTATCCTAAGATTTTATAATAGATAAATAGTATTTTTTCCTAAAAACTTACTGTCACTAAAGTGGGGGATTCCGTCCAAAAGTGGAGCTTTGCGACTAAAAGGTTAGGGCATTGTGACTAGGCAGCAGGTGCATTGCGACTGGGGCATTCAGGCAGAGGGGCATTCCGACCATATCCCGTCTCAAGTGATTTCCTCCAAACAGCCCAAACTTGGAGTAATGCAGGAGTTGTCCTCTAGAATTAGTGAGTCCACTACAGGTTACACATTTATTTACCCCCTGTGTGGGATCTTTTACTTCCCCAGGCATAGACACCAGATAGGGACCACCAGCTTTTAGTGTCTCTTCCGAAAGACACAGGCAAAAGTGGGGTGAATGAAATTTTCTAAGTTTCAAAATGGCAGTAGGTGGGATTGAACCACCATCCCCTCGATTGATAGTCTGTCATGGGAAAATCATTCCCATAACAGAATTGGATTTGTTAATTTTGAATAGTCGAAGATTGGTGCTATTTGCTAATTTGTTCCAGTTCACTTAAACTGGTATAAAATAAGTGCTTATCATGTAAATTGGTCAGCCCCACAAAGGTTCACTCAAGCAGAGGTGCATTCCATTTTCCTGTGAATCTTGATTTGGCACAGCCGTTTGCAACCTTGACTACAGCGACATGCTACTGGGTACTTGGTGTGTCTATGTATTTGTGCTATTTCAGCACAATGTTTCACTACAAATATGAATGTTCTACTATTTCCTTGCACGTAGACTACCCTTGCACGTAGACTACCTTTGCATGTAGACTACCCTTGCACGTAGACTACCTTGCACGTAGACTACCCTTGCACGTAGACTACCTTTGCACGTAGACTACCCTTGCACGTAGACTACCTTTGCCACCCCTTGACGTAGACTACCTTTGCACGTAGACTACCTTTGCACGTAGACTACCTTTGCACGTAGACTACCCTTGCACGTAGACTACCTTTGCACGTAGACTACCCTTGCACGTAGACTACCCTTGCACGTAGACTACCCTTGCACGTAGACTACCTTTGCACGTAGACTACCCTTGCACGTAGACTACCTTTGCACGTAGACTACCCTGGCATGTAGACTACCTTTGCACATAGACTACCTTTGCACTTAGATTACCTTTGCATGTAGACTACCCTTGCACGTAGACTACCTTTGCATGTAGACTACCCTTGCACGTAGACTACCTTTGCACGTAGACTACCTTTGCACGTAGACTACCTTTGCATGTAGGCATTGTAATGGATAATTTAGAAGTACAGTATACCTGTAAGTTCTTAGGTAGCACAGTACCCAATCCTCAGGTTTGCTCAAAGTGCTTCACATTTTACTCCCTGGCAACCTGTTCAATGGAACACAATCACAGCTTCTCTGAAAAGCATCCAGCCATACTGCGGTTAATGCACAAAGTAATCATGCACAAATGTCCACCACTGTATACAGCCAGATATTCATTCACAGAACTGGCTGAACTGGAACAATGTAGACTGAAAAAATTTGCTCATAACTTGATATGGCAGCACAGGATTAAAATGAGGGTTCTCTTAGTCGAGAGTTTGAAGCTCTAGTCCCTGTGCACGCAACAAGAGTAAATGTCATCATGTTTTTTTAATCGAAACCAGTATAATGATAATGTTAGATAACTTGATGTATGAATGCCCCCCATCCATGTATTAGCAACATATCTTTATGGTGGTCTCCTTGACCAATGCATTTATGATAATTATATCAATTTGTACAATAATAAAGTTAAAGTTTGCCCAGGATAAAAAACGTTTACATGTGTCCACACACACACGCACGCACGCGCACGCGCACACACACGCACGCACACACACACACACACACACACACACACCACACACACACACACACACACACACACACAACACACACACCACACACACACACCCCAACACACACGCACACACCACACACACCCCACACACCACACACACACACACACACCCCCAACACACGCACACACACACACACACACACACCACACACACCACACACACACACACACACACACACACACACACACACACACACACACACACACACACACACACACACACACACACACACACACACACACACACACACACACACACACACACACACACACACACACACACACACACACACACACACACACACTCACACACACACACACACACACACACACACACACACACACACACACACAACATCACAAACATGCACGCAACCATGCATACATACTCTCTAGCTTGACTATAATTAGATTTGCCCTCATGAGTTATATATTAATGTGAAAGAAATTATAGAATGCCAACAAAATAGATAAAAACAACCTTAAATGAACATGATATATGCCATTGCCTGGTATTCAGCAGAGTGAGTGAGAGACTGAGAGTGATTACTACTTACACCCTATTTAGTAGTCAATGTTATTCTGTTTGTAGATATAACAGCACTGCCAGGACTGTTTATATGTGATGTGTCAGCATAGATTCCAAGCTAACTCCATCAGAAAGATGGATGCTGACCAAAACGAAAGCTCATCGATGGAGATTGAAGAGCCATCAATAAACAACCGTGTAGTCAAGTCTGCCTCTATGCCGGGTAGAGCAAGAAAATTTTCACTTTCACGTAGAAGAACAATGGCGGCAACGTACAGAAAGAACACCAAGTTGGCATCGTTGGCATCGTTTACGAAAGACGATAAGTTCGTTATTAGTACTGTTTCTTCGCACTCATTGTGGCTTCCATCGGGAAGTCGGCAATCGATGACCACACAAGACCCCACCATACTTCACTTCCATCAAACTAGGCATCATGATGACTATGCTTCGGAGCCAGAAAATAGGATCAAGTAAGACCAACATGAATCTGTCTACCCCCATCGTGACAGTGCATGCAGCTGGTAGCAGGCACCTCCTGTAAATGCAATAAATATGTCACAACATTGAGTATGTGTGGCTACCCTGTATATCACATATTTCAGTTTGTCCCCTACACATAGATATAAATAGAACACATTAGTAAAACTATAGAAGTCTATCGGTGAAAAAATTATGATCTAACTCTGTGCCCCTACATCATGTTTAAGACATCGCAAAGTGGAAGGAGAACAATGATTGGACCAGGGTAGGAATGTATTTAGCTATATCTTCAAAACTATTGATTTTCTATAAATGCAAGTTGTGTTTATTTTGATGTTTGTTTCTATAAAATGACATGACTGGTGTCAACTGGTTAGTAGTGGTTAATGACATATATTGTCACATGTAACTGTAAGTGACAAACATAGACAATTAATATTCTGAACACCTGTAGAATTTTATTCATATTGTCTGCTGCATTCATGCAATTTGGATGTTTCTGTCTTTCTGATCACTTCATGTGAATGACCAGTTAGGTGAATATGGTGAAGAGACTAGGCTACGATTCACCAAAACACATTTCATCATAATTACCAACTTACTATTATAGTCCAAAGGATTTCACGGCCACTTGGCCCATTTGTTATTATTTCCGTTTCAACACTGCAAATTCTGAAACTTGTGGTGGGATTTAATATTTTGATACTGTAATAATGTGAAGAGATGCTGCATGTTTTACACAGGATTTTTTATTCCTTGACAGTTGAACACCACAAATGCTTAATCCTGCAATACTTGTGGTAATATTTTCACTACATAATGCTGTCATTAACCTGCACAATACATGTTGAATTACTTCTATATGCAACTACTCTTGTGATCATTTACTTTTCAGCACCATTCGGTTTTACGTCCGAAGGATCGTCCAACATATCCTGTTTCGATTGTTCACAGTGGTCCTTATTTTCGTAGATATTTTTATTGTCCTACTGTCTTTTATTCACAACGACCATAAGAAGGTGTATGATGACATCAATTCTGTCTTTGTGTGCATTTTCATGTGTATGGAGAGCACAACAGTTTTTGGAATTGGGTAAGAATCTCTCTTTGTATGTATCATCATCATCAAAGAAAACATAAAGCATTAATTTTATCCATAAAATATGTTTCATCCAATTTGTGTATGTTAAAATAAATATTTTTTGAAACGTCATGAACAAAGTATTCAATTATGTTTTAATGTAAGGAAAACTAAAGATGGTCCCTGGTGGGTCCAGTTACACATTTCAAATGATTACATTAAAATTGTGTAATTTCTGTATGCATTCTGATTTTAAAATATATTTTAAAATAAAGAACTAGGTGTCATGTCTCACTGCGTAATTGTGTAGAAAATTGAAGTGGTGTAATTTATTTAAAAACTTTGGAAGTTTCATGTTGTATGACATTTAAAATAACAACAATTTCACCACAAGTTTATGATGCTGTTTACTGCCACCAGGTGGAAGTACTATAAGGACAGTTGGATCAGCTTGATTGACCTCTTCATTATTACCGTGTGTTTTGTCTTCATTAGTATACTTCTATGTTTCGCTACCTTTGGACCAAATGATATGTTTGCCAAGTAAGTGCACCACCATGTTTACTTTCTTCCTCTCACAAGCACCTCGCAATGTTACTTGCATATATATATATATATATATATATATGTATCAGAGATGGAGTAATCGTACTCGTGTACTTGTACTAGTACTCGAGTACGAGTACTTTTGAGTACTCGTACTCGAGTACGAAGGAAAGTAATCGTACTCGAGTACATTACCAAAGTAATCGTTCTCACGATTACATTTGTTTCATATGAACAGTTGCAAGCAAATATATTAGAAAGATAAAAATGGCAATATTAGAAGTAATCTAATAAATGTAATAATAATCAAGGTATTCATTTTCTGTTACTGTTGAGCATTTCAGTTAAATAAATATTCAGTCAGATTTCTCTAATTAATACCTTCTCTTCCCAGAGAAGCAACATCTCCTCACCCTTCTACTTAGTACAAAGTACAAGTTATATTGTGACAGTCCCTGGGAAGCACTGCAGGAGATAAGCATCCCCTAACATCTTGCTTTGTAATTTTAGAAGCCAGGCCTCAGCCCCACCTGTACTGTTTGCTCTGTCAGTATGGTGTGAATGACTGGTCATATTTCCAACATCCAGAATCCTGACTGGGTCTGGGCGGTTAGCTGCTAAGTCCATGTCTATTATGTTTAATTAAGTGCAAACTGTAAACATGTCTAAATCCACAACCATTCTGTGTTTGTCCCATCCAGACATGGGGTCAAATACATTGAAATGTATTTAAATACAAATATTCTTGTGGGATTACAAATACTTTTTAAATATAAATGTATTTAAATATGAATACATTGAAAAGTATTTCAAATACTTGTTCATATATTTTTCAAAAACTTTTCATTTTGTATTATTATGTAGGTAAAAGAAAAGCAACACATATATTGAGACATCTTGTTTATAGGCATAATTAGTGTTTTGCTCATATGATGACAGGCAGACCAGTGCTAGGGAGTATTGTTATTGCTAACTGCATCACAGTGACAACTGACTGAAAGAGGTAAAGGCCAAAATATATTGTTTGTATGTTACACCAGGAGGTCCATAATAATATAATGCCTATGTTGCCCTCAGAAGAGACACTGCTAATCATTGCTAGGATGTTGTGTGAAGAAGGCTCAACTTCAAAGTCAGCCAGGAAACCAGAATAACCTGGTGCCAAATTGAACCCTGATTAAAGAACAAAAGGGGATATTGACCTATGGTCACTGTTAGGTCCATCCTCTGGCTCTGAGCAAACACAAGTTGTGGTCACTGCAGGGCCAGGGGGAAGCCTGCCATCAAGTGTCTTCATCAGTAATTAGCATTGTTGGGTGAAGTTGCAGTGCATTAAGGTAATCAGTTTGGCAGGCATTACATGTGACAGTGAAAAAGAAATGTTGATACTGACAATGTATTTCAAAAAAAAAATTGAACAAGTCAAATACTTTAGGAAAGTATTTAAATACAAATACTTTTAATTCCTAAACATCAAATACAAATATTTTAAAAAGTATTTAAATACTTTCAAATACAAATGTATTTGACCCCATGTCTGGACCCATCTGATATAGTACTCTTTTGAATATGCCCCCCTGGTTTTGAAGTGTTGTTATTGTAATGTATTTGATCATATGTATTTGAAATTTTTAAATGCCTCCTATTTGTATTTGATTCAGAAACCATAAATTAAATTATTAATCTAGCATTAAATGATTCATCCAATACCTGAGAAAGTCGTCTAATTATTAATAACAATAACACCTGGATAGTGGATAGCAGTAATCAGTTAGAACATTAGTGACACAACAACAGAACAAGAATGACACCTAGGGATTCCATGAAAGTCCTCTTTATGTTAGAAATAGGATATTCATTAAAGTAATAATGAAAGTAATCATGCTTATATTGTAAAGTAATCGTACTCGTACTCAAGTATATTGTAAAGTAATCGTACTCGTACTCGAGTACATTTGTTTTCTGAGTACTCGTACTCATGCATGTTCAAAGTAATTGTACTCGTACTCGAGTACATTTGTATTGTACTCACTCCATCTCTGATATATATATATATATATATATATATAAAATATTGACTTTGAATTATGACTAAGCTTTGCCAACAGTTAGAATATAATTATAATACAATAATGTATGTAGTGGGTTTTCAGCTATTAGCCTATATAATTCTAATACAAAACATAGTTTTTTTAATGTAAAGATATGTACGATTTTCCTACAATGTGTTGTCAGTTGGTTGGTAAATGTTTGCCTTTCATAGCTTAGTTGTATAATGTTGGATGCACAAGAAAGGTATGAAAATGTGTAGATATGTATTGTATGTATGTTAACGCCACAACGCAAAGAAATCCTTGTGCATTTTTAATGTTACTTGGTTATAAACTGTCTTATTACTTACTTACTAACAAGAAATGTGGGGACTTAGAGTCATCAGGCAGATTTGATACAGTCTTTCTTGTGTTGCTTTAGACTGACTGTGATTGGTCGATTTATCAGACTGCTTCGAATACTACGGATTCTTCGTCTGTATGTCGAGGACAAGGTGATAGCAAAGGCAGCACGCAAATGTGTGTCACATAACAAAAGGCGCTACCAAAAGGACGGCTTTGACCTTGACCTTTGTTACATCACAGGTGGGCACATTGGGTAACAAGAGATGGTCAATGATACTGGGATCAGTTCTGTACTTTTTTACACAAACCTTCATGCAAAAGACAGTTTAGTGTTATGCACATTATGTATAACATTTCACAATATTGCTCATGTTTGTTTAAAAAGTTCAGGTTACGTAATTTTATAAATATCAGATGTCCCTTTAAATTGCTTTATACAGTACAGACTCTTTGTGAAACTTCCTCTGGTTTGGGATCTAATAATAAAATCCTTTTGTGAAGCTACAGTAGCCGTTTCACAGTTTGATGGATGAATCTGTCCTGTGGCACTGGTTGATACTAATGGTATGGTAGACAGTTTATTGGTCATGGTAGACAGTTTGTTGGTCATGGTAGACAGTTTATTGGTCATGGTAGACAGTTTGTTGGTCATGGTAGACAGTTTATTGATCATGGTAGACAGTTTATTGGTCACGGTAGACAGTTTATTGGTCACGGTAGACAGTTTATTGGTCACGGTAGACAGTTTATTGGTCACGGTAGACAGTTTATTGGTCACGGTAGACATTTTGTTGGTCATGGTAGATAGTTTGTTGGTCATGGTAGACAGTTTATTGGTCATGGTAGACAGTTTATTGATCATGGTAGACAGTTTGTTGGTCATGGTAGATAGTTTGTTGGTCATGGTAGACAGTTTATTGGTCATGGTAGACATTTTGTTGGTCATGGTAGACAGTTTATTGATCATGGTAGACAGTTTGTTGGTCATGGTAGACAGTTTTTTGGTCACGGTAGACAGTTTGTTGGTCATGGTAGACAGTTTATTGGTCACGGTAGACGGTTTATTGATCATGGTAGACAGTTTATTGATCATGGTAGACAGTTTGTTGGTCATGGTAGACAGTTTGTTGGTCATGGTAGACAGTTTATTGGTCACGGTAGACAGTTTATTGATCATGGTAGACAGTTTATTGATCATGGTAGACAGTTTGTTGGTCATGGTAGACAGTTTATTGGTCACGGTAGACAGTTTGTTGGTCATGGTAGACAGTTTATTGGTCACGGTAGACAGTTTGTTGGTCATGGTAGACAGTTTATTGGTCATGGTAGACAGTTTATTGGTCACGGTAGACAGTTTATTGATCATGGTAGACAGTTTGTTGGTCATGGTAGACAGTTTGTTGGTCATGGTAGACAGTTTATTGGTCATGGTAGACATTTTGTTGGTCATGGTAGACAGTTTATTGATCATGGTAGACAGTTTGTTGGTCATGGTAGACAGTTTTTGGTCATGGTAGACAGTTTGTTGGTCATGGTAGACAGTTTATTGGTCACGGTAGACAGTTTATTGATCATGGTAGACAGTTTATTGGTCATGGTAGACAGTTTGTTGGTCATGGTAGACAGTTTATTGGTCATGGTAGACATTTTGTTGGTCATGGTAGACAGTTTATTGATCATGGTAGACATTTTGTTGGTCATGGTAGACAGTTTTTTGGTCACGGTAGACAGTTTGTTGGTCATGGTAGACAGTTTATTGGTCACGGTAGACAGTTTATTGATCATGGTAGACAGTTTATTGATCATGGTAGACAGTTTGTTGGTCATGGTAGACAGTTTATTGGTCATGGTAGACAGTTTGTTGGTCATGGTAGACAGTTTATTGGTCATGGTAGACAGTTTATTGGTCATGGTAGACAGTTTATTGGTCATGGTAGACAGTTTATTGGTCATGGTAGACAGTTTGATTGAGTCATGGTAGACAGTTTTGTTGGTCATGGTAGACAGTTTGTTGGTCATGGTAGACAGTTTATTGATCATGGTAGACAGTTTATTGGTCATGGTAGACAGTTTATTGGTCATGGTAGACAGTTTATTGGTCATGGTAGACAGTTTGTTGGTCATGGTAGACAGTTTATTGGTCACGGTAGACAGTTTATTGATCATGGTAGACAGTTTATTGATCATGGTAGACAGTTTGTTGGTCATGGTAGACAGTTTATTGGTCATGGTAGACATTTTGTTGGTCATGGTAGACAGTTTATTGATCATGGTAGACATTTTGTTGGTCATGGTAGACAGTTTGTTGGTCATGGTAGACAGTTTATTGATCATGGTAGACAGTTTATTGATCATGGTAGACAGTTTATTGGTCATGGTACACAGTTTGTTGGTCATGGTAGACAGTTTGTTGGTCATGGTAGACAGTTTATTGATCATGGTAGACAGTTTATTGATCATGGTAGACAGTTTGTTGGTCACGGTAGACAGTTTTTGGTCATGGTAGACAGTTTATTGGTCATGGTAGACAGTTTATTGGTCATGGTAGACAGTTTATTGGTCACGGTAGACAGTTTGTTGGTCATGGTAGACAGTTGGTCATGGTAGACAGTTTTTGTCATGGTAGACAGTTTATTGGTCATGGTAGACAGTTTATTGGTCATGGTAGACAGTTTATTGGTCATGGTAGACAGTTTATTGGTCATGGTAGACAGTTTGTTGGTCATGGTAGACAGTTTATTGGTCACGGTAGACAGTTTATTGTCAGGTAGACAGTTTATTGGTCACGGTAGACAGTTTATTGGTCATGGTAGACAGTTTATTGGTCATGGTAGACAGTTTGTTGGTCATGGTAGACAGTTTATTGGTCATGGTAGACAGTTTATTGGTCACGGTAGACAGTTTATTGGTCATGGTAGACAGTTTATTGGTCACGGTAGACAGTTTGTTGGTCATGGTAGACAGTTTATTGGTCATGGTAGACAGTTTGTTGGTCATGGTAGACAGTTTGTTGGTCATGGTAGACAGTTTGTTGGTCATGGTAGACAGTTTATTGGTCACGGTAGACAGTTTATTGGTCATGGTAGACAGTTTATTGGTCATGGTAGACAGTTTATTGGTCACGGTAGACAGTTTGTTGGTCATGGTAGACAGTTTGTTGGTCATGGTAGACAGTTTGTTGGTCATGGTAGACAGTTTATTGATCATGGTAGACAGTTTATTGGTCATGGTAGACAGTTTATTGGTCATGGTAGACAGTTTATTGGTCATGGTAGACAGTTTGTTGGTCATGGTAGACAGTTTGTTGGTCATGGTAGACAGTTTATTGGTCACGGTAGACAGTTTATTGATCATGGTAGACAGTTTATTGGTCACGGTAGACAGTTTATTGGTCATGGTAGACAGTTTATTGGTCATGGTAGACATTTTGTTGGTCATGGTAGACAGTTTGTTGGTCATGGTAGACAGTTTGTTGGTCATGGTAGACAGTTTATTGATCATGGTAGACAGTTTATTGGTCATGGTAGACAGTTTATTGGTCATGGTAGACAGTTTATTGGTCATGGTAGACAGTTTGTTGGTCATGGTAGACAGTTTATTGGTCACGGTAGACAGTTTATTGATCATGGTAGACAGTTTATTGATCATGGTAGACAGTTTGTTGGTCATGGTAGACAGTTTATTGGTCATGGTAGACAGTTTTTTGGTCATGGTAGACAGTTTATTGATCATGGTAGACAGTTTATTGGTCATGGTAGACAGTTTATTGGTCATGGTAGACAGTTTATTGATCATGGTAGACAGTTTATTGGTCATGGTAGACAGTTTATTGGTCATGGTAGACAGTTTATTGGTCATGGTAGACAGTTTATTGGTCATGGTAGACAGTTTGTTGGTCATGGTAGACAGTTTGTTGGTCATGGTAGACAGTTTATTGATCATGGTAGACAGTTTATTGGTCATGGTAGACAGTTTATTGGTCATGGTAGACAGTTTATTGGTCATGGTAGACAGTTTATTGGTCATGGTAGACAGTTTATTGATCACGGTAGACAGTTTATTGGTCACGGTAGACAGTTTATTGGTCACGGTAGACAGTTTATTGGTCAAGGTAGACAGTTTATTGGTCATGGTACACAGTTTGTTGGTCATGGTAGACAGTTTGTTGGTCACGGTAGACAGTTTGTTGATCATGGTAGACAGTTTATTGGTCACGGTAGACAGTTTGTTGGTCATGGTAGACAGTTTATTGGTCATGGTAGACAGTTTGTTGGTCATGGTAGACAGTTTGTTGGTCATGGTAGACAGTTTGTTGGTCATGGTAGACAGTTTATTGGTCACGGTAGACAGTTTATTGGTCACGGTAGACAGTTTATTGATCACGGTAGACATTTTGTTGGTCATGGTAGACAGTTTGTTGGTCATGGTAGACAGTTTGTTGGTCATGGTAGACAGTTTATTGATCATGGTAGACAGTTTATTGGTCATGGTAGACAGTTTATTGGTCATGGTAGACAGTTTATTGGTCATGGTAGACAGTTTGTTGGTCATGGTAGACAGTTTGTTGGTCATGGTAGACAGTTTATTGGTCACGGTAGACGGTTTATTGATCATGGTAGACAGTTTATTGATCATGGTAGACAGTTTGTTGGTCATGGTAGACAGTTTATTGGTCATGGTAGACATTTTGTTGGTCATGGTAGACAGTTTATTGATCATGGTAGACATTTTGTTGGTCATGGTAGACAGTTTGTTGGTCATGGTAGACAGTTTATTGATCATGGTAGACAGTTTATTGATCATGGTAGAGAGTTTATTGGTCACGGTAGACAGTTTATTGGTCATGGTAGACAGTTTATTGGTCATGGTACACAGTTTGTTGGTCATGGTAGACAGTTTGTTGGTCATGGTAGACAGTTTATTGATCATGGTAGACAGTTTATTGATCATGATAGACAGTTTGTTAGTCACGGTAGACAGTTTTTTGGTCACGGTAGACAGTTTTTTGGTCACGGTAGACAGTTTATTGGTCATGGTAGACAGTTTATTGGTCACGGTAGACAGTTTGTTGGTCATGGTAGACAATTTATTGGTCACGGTAGACAGTTTGTTGGTCATGGTAGACAGTTTATTGGTCATGGTAGACAGTTTATTGATCACGGTAGACAGTTTATTGATCATGGTAGACATTTTGTTGGTCATGGTAGACAGTTTGTTGGTCATGGTAGACAGTTTATTGATCATTGTAGACAGTTTATTGGTCATGGTAGACAGTTTATTGGTCATGGTAGACAGTTTATTGGTCATGGTAGACAGTTTGTTGGTCATGGTAGACAGTTTATTGATCACGGTAGACAGTTTATTGATCACGGTAGACAGTTTATTGGTCACGGTAGACAGTTTATTGGTCATGGTAGACAGTTTATTGGTCATGGTACACAGTTTGTTGGTCATGGTAGACAGTTTGTTGGTCACGGTAGACAGTTTGTTGATCATGGTAGACAGTTTATTGGTCACGGTAGACAGTTTGTTGGTCATGGTAGACAGTTTATTGGTCATGGTAGACAGTTTGTTGGTCATGGTAGACAGTTTGTTGGTCATGGTAGACAGTTTGTTGGTCATGGTAGACAGTTTGTTGGTCATGGTAGACAGTTTGTTGGTCATGGTAGACAGTTTGTTGGTCATGGTAGACAGTTTGTTGGTCATGGTAGACAGTTTGTTGGTCATGCTAGACAGTTTGTTGGTCATGGTAGACAGTTTATTAGTCATTGTCAACATTTAAATGAAACTAATAACATATCCTGTTGTGTGGCTGCAGTAGCAGTTTGTTTCTTTCTTGTGTCTTCGTCTCCGCCGTTCTTTCCTGGTGACCCTGGTTTCAAGGAGGTCATTGTTTTGGGTCTGCATACTAAGATGTCTTGATAATGCATAACTTAGAACATGAGACCACTGGCCACTGCCTAAATGTGCCTGTCTACTGACATGCATTTGTGGTTCTGTCTCCTTTTTCAGAACGTGTAATTGCCATGTCTATTCCATCGACAGGCATCATGGCTTGTTACCGTAATCCTGTCAGGGTAAGTCCTCATCAGAGAAACAGCTATCATATTTTTAAGCAGCAACATCAAACCGTTTACCAGTTTCAGCACACAAATTGTTTCAAGGTAGTATTTATAAGTTTATATACATTCATGATGTACTGTATCAAAACATGCTAATTTCCCGTAAGTAATAATAAGAACCTTCTCTGCTACTTTCATTTTTGCAAATGTATGCATGATGTGATTGTTATCTACACAAAAGCCCTGCTGAAGCTGATACAGATCTGTGTTTATGGGAATCACTTTGAACTTGCTGCTGTGTGGGTGATTCATTATGCAGCCCGGTTGTAATGAATATTCATGCACATGGGGTAAAGCACACAATGACCATTGAAATTGCTGGATAAAACCAAAGTCTGGCAAACTGACCCGAATATTCATGACAGTGTCTTATATGTATAGTGTAGGCAGAGCCCAAATGATAAATTGTGCATTATTTATTCAATTAGTTGTCAGGGTTGTAAGTGATTAATAAAACACAGTTGTAATTAAATGAAGGCATATAATTTTATCTAATAATTATGTTAATCAGATTAATTCAGAATTGCATACTTTACAAAGAGTTTCAAATTCTCAAAGGAGCCCTTTAAGCATTATTTGCAATACGCAGTAGATTTAATAAAAGAGGGTGCACTTTTGTAATTATTATAAACTTATCGTTATGTCGGATAACTAGCTAATTAAAGTGGAGACAGCTGGATGACATAATGTGCTGAGGCAGGTGCAACATAAGTCACACACTAGATTAGTAACCATAACCATAATATTTATTGACCCCAAGTAGGTATAGAATTTGTTGAAAGTACATCAATTTCGTTAATACATTTATACAAGCATACATACATGCATTATATCATGTTGACATACTAATATAAGTCTATACGTTAGGCCTACAATACATACAAATGTGTGCACTTATAGTAATTCTTGTACCAAAATAAAATAAAAACCCGTAATCATATAACATTTACAAACTGGGGTCAGTATCTCCTATTAAGAAAATAATGTCGCTGTCAATAGAAGCCACCATAATTTCATGGTGTATAAGTACCCAGGTAGTATGGTCCTTAATATACAAGATGTCTATCTCATATGTTTATTTGGAAGTGTTAGCTTTAAGTAAGAAAGTGTGATGTGTGGATATGGGCTAATGGTAATGAACATAAACATATATTGTATTTATTAATTTACTTGATATATATATAACAATCTGATAGAGTACATATATAACTGTAGTTGTTTAGCAAACATGTTTTTATATAAATTATAAAGCCATGCGAGCTGTGAGTGTATATATTGTTTTTAATTGCATCAGGAGTCTCATTTATAGTATGTGGGAGGCTGCGTCTGAGACATTTCATTCCAAATTCATGCTTAGCTCTAAAAGTATGTATATTATCTTTTACATGAGTATCATAATTGTTTATATAGTAGTTTGTTGCACATTAACAGTTTCTTGGATTTTCCTATGACATAGTATTAAATGTGTACAAATAAGCAGACACATCTAGACAGGTTCATTTTTGTGTGAAACAATACCAAAACAAAACCTGTGCAAAATATGAGATCATCTTTCTGTCATTGGTCTTTCCAGCCAGAAATGCGTAGTTAGATTTTGAAGATAAGCTGAATTCCAATAACTACTATCTAATGCCAATCTTCTTGTGTCCATTTGTGCAGGAGGTTGCACGCTTTCTAGACACAAAACACAAGGACCATTACAGAGTGTACAACTTATGTAGTGAGTATTGGCAGTAGCCAGTCACAGTCGGTGTTTCTCATGTTTCACTTACACCCTGTGTAGACTTGTGAAGGCCATGTCACATGTTTGTGCGTGCATGCATGTGTGTGCGTGCATGTGTGTGCGTGCATGCATGTGTGTGCAGTTACATGTGTATCTGTCTGTCTGTCTCACCATTTCTTTGCATGTCTGTGTGCTTGTATATATGTTTGTCTATGTGTCAAATTGTCGGTCCGTCTGTCCGTCCTTCCGTCTTTCTACATTACAGATTATCAAAATGTTTTGTTTTTCTTTGCCAGGTGAAAAAACCTATGATGAGAACTATTTTAATGGTCCGGTGCAACGTGTGTCTATAGACGATCACAATGTGCCCAAATTTGAGTGAGTCTCCAGGTTTTCTCATCCATGTTCAGTCTAGTAACCATCCACACCAAGATGTGTGGAAATATCACTCAGTCTGGTCTTGATTTGCATCGTGATCATAATATTTATATTATGCTACAACAAGATAGTGTTAGAAGATGCTGAACACTGGCCATCAAGCAGCATCCTCAGTAAACATTATATGACTGCATTCATAGCAGCAGTAAAACGATAATTTCTTTGTATTATGAAACAACTTTGAATTAAATTTGAAAAATGGGCAGTTGTTATTATAGGTTGTCTAGATATATTGACACCATATCTACCATATCTAACGGATATTTTGTTAGTTTTTCTCAATTGATTTGCATACGCTTTGTTGTAACATTTCACAGTGATTAATTGTTTAAAATTTTCATTTTATTTTTAATCAATATTACTTATAACCTGGTTCCAGCCCAAAGCCCGAACGAGACTTTTTGAAGAAATTGCAAACAAGTCGTGATGGTGGCCAGATATGTTAAATTGTTCACAGTATTAATCTGAAACAAGACATGCAAATCACTGGATTGAAAGGCCCTGCATATATATACATACATGTATATATATATACATACATGTATATATATATACATATATGTGTGTGTATGTATGAGTTTGGTAGGAAATTGACATCACACCCTTCAACAAAATGCTTTTATTTTCTGTTCTTGTCAGTGATATCATAAAGTTTGCAAATGACGTCACCAGATGGATGGACGCTGACGACCGCAATGTGATCGCGGTCCACTGCAAGGGTGGCAAGGGGCGCACCGGCATGATGATCTGTGTGTGGCTGGTGCACTCCAGTGAGTTCACAGAGGCACAGGTAAGTCTCTCCCCAGTGCTCGCAAGTACTACACCAAACTGGCGCATATGGAATATATTGTTCGTTAGTTTGTAAGAAATTTACTCACTTTGGAGCATAATTTATGAAAAGTACAACATTTTGACCCATTAGCTATGAGTCTTGGTGATCTACGAGACTACAACATCACACGTGACAATGACAGCAGCCAGTGGCGAAACAAAGAGACCATTCAGTCAGAGGTTCAAAGAACACACAAACCTGGACAAACCAACAGGAGTAGGAGATCATTGCCGGACCACAGGACATACAGTGTCCATAGATGAAGTCCTGACCCGGTCTCTGTTCATGGTAGGGGCTCTCTGTTTGTATATATATATATATATATATATATATATATATATATATATATATATATATATATATCAAACAGAGAGCCCCTACCATGAACAGAGACCAGGGATACCAGCTGCCCGCCATCTACAAGCAAATTGTCCCACTGAAACCTGAGCCATCACACGTGACACCAGTACATGACTAAGACGTTGTACATATTCACAAATTATGCCCCAAAGTAAACAAATTTCTTACAAAATAGTCAAAGAGTTATAGTTATTAACTTGATATTTTGGAACACATTATTTGGGTCACATTGGTCAAAAGTCAGTTGTTCTGAGAAGGAGAATAAATGGCTTTCTAGAAAAGTGTAATTTTCAAAATACAAAACACATAAGAAAATAACTATAAACATAATTTACTAAGTATTTGCGTGCTTAGTGTGATAACAGTTTTGTGGAATTATTACACAAGGATATGTCGTAGCCATTTGTCGTGCCTGTACAGTACTCGGCAGTGAATCCGCCATATGTAAGGGAGTAGCCGGTCCTGAAAGTGACAACAGTCGCTCCAGTGGCGTAGATGTCATCCGCACTTGTTGCCGCAACATGTGTGGTCTCGTCCTCCTCCAGTGATTGTCATGTTATCATATTGACAGTGAGAACGATTTCCATTCTTCCCATAAGATTTCTCTTCCTTAAGTCTTTCATTTGTAATTCAATAACACAGCCCCACAACTCCCCCATTCCTTCCCACCAATCTCCTCCCTCAACTCCCTCATTCCTTCCCACCAACCTCCTCCCTCAACTCCCCCATTCCTTCCCACCAACCTCCTCCCTCAACTCCCCCATTCCTTCCCACCAACCTCCTCCCTCAACTCCCCCATTCCTTCCCATCAACCTCCTCCCTCAACTCCCCCATTCCTTCCCACCAACCTCCTCCCTCAACTCCCCATTCCTTCCCACCAACCTCCTCCCTCAACTCCCCAATTCTTCCACCAACCTCCTCCCTCAACTCCTCCATTCCTTCCCACCAACCTCCTCCCTCAACTCCCCATTCCTTCCCACCAACCTCCTCCCTCAACTCCTCCATTTCTTCCCACCAACCTCCTCCCTCAACTCCCCATTCCTTCCCACCAACCTCCTCCCTCAACTCCTCCATTTCTTCCCACCAACTCCTCCCTCAACTCCTCCATTCCTTCCCACCAACCTCCTCCCTCAACTCCTCCATTTCTTCCCACCAACCTCCTCCCTCAACTCCTCCATTCCTTCCCACCAACCTCCTCCCTCAACTCCTCCATTCCTTCCCATCAACCTCCTCCCTCAACTCCTCCATTCCTTCCCACCAACCTCCTCCCTCAACTCCTCCATTCCTTCCCACCAACCTCCTCCCTCAACTCCTCCATTTCTTCCCACCAACTCCTCCCTCAACTCCTCCATTTCTTCCCACCAACCTCCTCCCTCAACTCCTCCATTCCTTCCCACCAACCTCCTCCCTCAACTCCTCCATTTCTTCCCACCAACCTCCTCCCTCAACTCCCATTCCTTCCCACCAACCTCCTCCCTCAACTCCTCCATTCCTTCCCACCAACCTCCTCCCTCAACTCCTCCATTTCTTCCCACCAACCTCCTCCCTCAACTCCTCCATTTCTTCCCACCAACCTCCTCCCTCAACTCCTCCATTCCTTCCCACCAACCTCCTCCCTCAACTCCTCCATTCCTTCCCACCAACCTCCTCCCTCAACTCCTCCATTTCTTCCCACCAACCTCCTCCCTCAACTCCTCCATTCCTTCCTACCAACTCCTCCCTCAACTCCCCATTCTTCCCACCAACCTCCTCCCTCAACTCCTCCATTCTTCCCACCAATCTCCTCCCTCAACTCCTCCATTCCTTCCCACCAACCTCCTCCCTCAACTCCTCCCATTTCTTCCACCAACCTCCTCCCTCAACTCCCCATTCCTTCCCACCAACCTCCTCCCTCAACTCCTCCATTCCTTCCCACCAATCTCCTCCCTCAACTCCTCCATTTCTTCCCACCAACCTCCTCCCTCAACTCCCCCATTCCTTCCCACCAATCTCCTCCCTCAACTCCTCCATTCCTTCCCACCAACCTCCTCCCTCAACTCCCCCATTCCTTCCCACCAACCTCCTCCCTCAACTCCCCCATTCCTTCCCACCAACCTCCTCCCTCAACTCCCCATTCCTGCCCACCAACCTCCTCCCTCAACTCCCCCATTCCTTCCCACCAACCTCCTCCCTCAACTCCCCATTCCTGCCCACCAACCTCCTCCCTCAACTCCCCCATTCCTTCCCACCAACCTCCTCCCTCAACTCCCCATTCCTGCCCACCAACATCCTCCCTCAACTCCCCCATTCCTTCCCACCAACCTCCTCCCTCAACTCCCCCATTCCTTCCCACCAACCTCCTCCCTCAACTCCCCCATTCCTTCCCACCAACCTCCTCCCTCAACTCCCCCATTCTTCCCACCAACCTCCTCCCTCAACTCCCCATTCCTTCCCACCAACCTCCTCCCTCAACTCCCCCATTCCTTTCCCACCAACCTCCTCCCTCAACTCCCCCATTCTTCCACCAACCTCCTCCCTCAACTCCCCATTCCTTCCCACCAACCTCCTCCCTCAACTCCCCCATTCCTTCCCACCAACCTCCTCCCTCAACTCCCCCATTCCTTCCCACCAACCTCCTCCCTCAACTCCCCATTCCTTCCCACCAACCTCCTCCCTCAACTCCCCCATTCCTTCCCACCAACCTCCTCCCTCAACTCCCCCATTCCTTCCCACCAACCTCCTCCCTCAACTCCCCATTCCTTCCCACCAACCTCCTCCCTCAACTCCCCATTCCTTCCCACCAACCTCCTCCCTCAACTCCCCCATTCCTTCCCACCAACCTCCTCCCTCAACTCCCCATTCCTTCCCACCAACCTCCTCCCTCACTCATTCCTTCCCCCAACCTCCTCCTCAACTCCCCCATTCCTTCCCACCAACCTCCTCCCTCAACTCCCCCATTCCTTCCCACCAACCTCCTCCCTCAACTCCCCATTCCTTCCCACCAACCTCCTCCCTCAACTCCCCCATTCCTTCCCACCAACCTCCTCCCTCAACTCCCCATTCCTTCCCACCAACCTCCTCCCTCAACTCCCCCATTCCTTCCCACCAACCTCCTCCCTCAACTCCCCATTCCTTCCCACCAACCTCCTCCCTCAACTCCCCCATTCCTTCCCACCAACCTCCTCCCTCAACTCCCCCATTCCTTCCCACCAACTCCTCCCTCAACTCCCCCATTCCTTCCCACCAACCTCCTCCCTCAACTCCTCCATTCCTTCCCACCAACCTCCTCCCTCAACTCCCCCATTCCTTCCCACCAACTCCTCCCTCAACTCCTCCATTCCTTCCCACCAACCTCCTCCCTCAACTCCTCCATTCCTTCCCACCAACCTCCTCCCTCAACTCCCCCATTCCTTCCCACCAACCTCCTCCCTCAACTCCCCATTCCTTCCCACCAACCTCCTCCCTCAACTCCTCCATTCTTCCCACCAACCTCCTCCCTCAACTCCCCATTCCTTCCCACCAACCTCCTCCCTCAACTCCTCCATTTCTTCCCACCAACCTCCTCCCTCAACTCCTCCATTCCTTCCCACCAACCTCCTCCCTCAACTCCTCCATTTCTTCCCACCAACCTCCTCCCTCAACTCCCCCATTCCTTCCCACCAATCTCCTCCCTCAACTCCTCCATTTCTTCCCACCAACCTCCTCCCTCAACTCCTCCATTTCTTCCCACCAATCTCCTCCCTCAACTCCTCCATTTCTTCCCACCAACCTCCTCCCTCAACTCCTCCATTTCTTCCCACCAATCTCCTCCCTCAACTCCTCCATTTCTTCCCACCAACCTCCTCCCTCAACTCCTCCATTCCTTCCCACCAACTCCTCCCTCAACTCCTCCATTTCTTCCCACCAACCTCCTCCCTCAACTCCTCCATTTCTTCCCACCAATCTCCTCCCTCAACTCCCCCATTCCTTCCCACCAACCTCCTCCCTCAACTCCTCCATTTCTTCCCACCAACCTCCTCCCTCAACTCCTCCATTTCTTCCCACCAACCTCCTCCCTCAACTCCTCCATTCTTCCCACCAACCTCCTCCCTCAACTCCCCATTCCTTCCCACCAACCTCCTCCCTCAACTCCTCCATTTCTTCCCACCAACCTCCTCCCTCAACTCCTCCATTTCTTCCCACCAACCTCCTCCCTCAACTCCTCCATTCCTTCCCACCAACCTCCTCCCTCAACTCCTCCATTTCTTTCCACCAACCTCCTCCCTCAACTCCTCCATTCCTTCCCACCAACCTCCTCCCTCAACTCCTCCATTTCTTCCCACCAACCTCCTCCCTCAACTCCTCCATTCCTTCCCACCAACCTCCTCCCTCAACTCCCCCATTCCTTCCCACCAACCTCCTCCCTCAACTCCTCCATTTCCTTCCCACCAACCTCCTCCCTCAACTCCCCCATTCCTTCCCACCAACTCCTCCCTCAACTCCTCCATTCCTTCCCACCAACCTCCTCCCTCAACTCCCCCATTCCTTCCCACCAACCTCCTCCCTCAACTCCTCCATTCCTTCCCACCAACCTCCTCCCTCAACTCCCCATTCCTGCCCACCAACCTCCTCCCTCAACTCCCCCATTCCTTCCCACCAACCTCCTCCCTCAACTCCCCATTCCTGCCCACCAACCTCCTCCCTCAACTCCCCCATTCCTTCCCACCAACCTCCTCCCTCAACTCCCCCATTCCTGCCCACCAACCTCCTCCCTCAACTCCCCCATTCCTTCCCACCAACCTCATCCCTCAACTCCCCCATTCTTTCCCCCCAACCTCCTCCCTCAACTCCCCCATTCCTTCCCACCAACCTCCTCCCTCAACTCCCCCATTCCTTCCCACCAA
The DNA here is from genome assembly GCA_025642075.2 of Ridgeia piscesae. Lineage (NCBI taxonomy): Eukaryota > Metazoa > Annelida > Polychaeta > Sabellida > Siboglinidae > Ridgeia > Ridgeia piscesae. The sequence continues at coordinate 102,026 of JAODUO010001228.1, read as the reverse complement.
CCTCCTCCCTCAACTCCTCCATTTCTTCCCACCAACCTCCTCCCTCAACTCCCCCATTCCTTCCCACCAACCTCCTCCCTCAACTCCCCATTTCTTCCCACCAACCTCCTCCCTCAACTCCCCCATTCCTTCCCACCAACCTCCTCCCTCAACTCCCCCATTCCTTCCCACCAACCTCCTCCCTCAACTCCCCCATTCCTTCCCACCAACCTCCTCCCTCAACTCCCCATTCTTTCCCACCAACCTCCTCCCTCAACTCCTCCATTTCTTCACACCAACCTCCTCCATCAACTCCCCATTCCTTCCCACCAACCTCCTCCCTCAACTCCTCCATTTCTTCACACAAACCTCCTCCATCAACTCCCCCATTCCTTCCCACCAACCTCCTCCCTCAACTCCCCATTCCTGCCCACCAACCTCCTCCCTCAACTCCCCCATTCCTTCCCACCAACCTCCTCCCTCAACTCCCCATTCCTGCCCACCAACCTCCTCCCTCAACTCCCCATTCCTTCCCACCAACCTCCTCCCTCAACTCCCCATTCCTGCCCACCAACCTCCTCCCTCAACTCCATTCCTTCCCACCAACCTCCTCCCTCAACTCCCCATTCCTACCAACCTCCTCCCTCAACTCCCCATTCCTTCCCACAACCTTCCTCAACTCCCCATTCCTCCACCAACCTCCTCCCTCAACTCCCCATTCCTTCCCACCAACCTCCTCCCTCAACTCCCCATTCCTGCCCACCAACCTCCTCCCTCAACTCCCCCATTCCTTCCCACCAACCTCTCCCTCAACTCCCCATTCCTGCCCACCAACCTCCTCCCTCAACTCCCCATTCCTTCCCACCAACCTCCTCCCTCAACTCCCCATTCCTTCCCACCAACCTCCTCCCTCAACTCCCCATTCCTTCCCACCAACCTCCTCCCTCAACTCCCCATTCCTGCCCACCAACCTCCTCCCTCAACTCCCCATTCCTTCCCACCAACCTCCTCCCTCAACTCCCCATTCCTTCCCACCAACCTCCTCCCTCAACTCCCCATTCCTTCCCACCAACCTCCTCCCTCAACTCCCCCATTCCTTCCCACCAACCTCCTCCCTCAACTCCCCATTCCTTCCCACCAACCTCCTCCCTCAACTCCCCATTCCTTCCCACCAACCTCCTCCCTCAACTCCTTTGCCATTCAACCTTCCTCAATCCATTCCTTCCCACCAATCCTCCCTCAACTCCCCATTCCTGCCCACCAACCTCCTCCCTCAACTGCCCATTCCTTCCCACCAACCTTCTCCATCAACTCCCCATTCCTTCCCACCAACCTCCTCCCTCAACTCCCCATTCCTGCCCACCAACCTCCTCCCTCAACTCCCCATTCCTTCCCACCAACCTCCTCCCTCAACAACCCCTCACTCCTTCCTGCCCACCAACCTCCTCCCTCAACTCCCCATTCCTGCCCACCAACCTCCTCCCTCAACTCCCCCATTCCTTCCCACCAACCTCCTCCCTCAACTCCCCATTCCTTCCCACCAACCTCCTCCCTCAACTCCCCCATTCCTTCCCACCAACCTCCTCCCTCAACTCCCCATTCCTGCCCACCAACCTCCTCCCTCAACTCCCCATTCCTTCCCACCAACCTCCTCCCTCAACTCCCCATTCCTCCCACCAACCTCCTCCCTCAACTCCCCATTCCTTCCACCAACCTCCTCCCTCAACTCCCCATTCCTTCCCACCAACCTCCTCCCTCAACTCCCCATTCCTCCCACCAACCTCCTCCCTCAACTCCCCATTCCTCCTCCCATTCCAACCTCCTCCCCAACTCCCCATTCCTTCCCACCAACCTCCTCCCTCAACTCCCCATTCCTTCCCACCAACCTCCTCCCTCAACTCCCCATTCCTTCCCACCAACCTCCTCCCTCAACTCCCCATTCCTTCCCACCAACCTCCTCCCTCAACTCCCCCATTCCTGCCCACCAACCTCCTCCCTCAACTCCCCCATTCCTCCCACCAACCTCCTCCCTCAACTCCCCATTCCTGCCCACCAACCTCCTCCCTCAACTCCCCCATTCCTGCCCACCAACCTCCTCCCTCAACTCCCCCATTCCTTCCCACCAACCTCCTCCCTCAACTCCCCATTCCTGCCCACCAACCTCCTCCCTCAACTCCCCATTCCTTCCCACCAACCTCCTCCCTCAACTCCCCATTCCTTCCCACCAACCTCCTCCCTCAACTCCCCCATTCCTGCCCACCAACCTCCTCCCTCAACTCCCCATTCCTGCCCACCAACCTCCTCCCTCAACTCCCCATTCCTTCCCACCAACCTCCTCCCTCAACTCCCCATTCCTGCCCACCAACCTCCTCCCTCAACTCCCCATTCCTTCCCACCAACCTCCTCCCTCAACTCCCCATTCCTTCCCACCAACCTCCTCCCTCAACTCCCCCATTCCTGCCCACCAACCTCCTCCCTCAACTCCCCCATTCCTGCCCACCAACATCCTGTACAGTGTATAAACAATATTTAAAAAAGAAATTTGTGTGAATTCAATTTTTTTAATGAACACTTTATTTATTATATACACTTTAGCATCTTCACCAACTTTGAAACGTGCTTTGAGTTTTATGCAACATACACTGTAGATATAACTTAGACTAAACAAAAGACTGATATGTCAACAATTTAATTAATTCACCATTCACAAAATTGCATTCCTGTGAAGTGTGGATTTGAACCAAGATAAAAAATGTGGTCTTGTTGTGTAGGAGTTGTTTTGCTGTGCAAAAATTCTTAATGGTTTACGTTTTAACATTTAAATTCAACCATGTATGAACTAGTCATTAATCTGTTGATCTAGTAATTGTGAATCATTTAAACAACAGAATCTGTAAGTGTGAGACAGAATGCATGTGTTGAATTGTGTTGTAGGCAAGTTTAAATTACTTTGGTAACCGGCGGACTGATCATAGATTTGGGGAGCAGTATCAGGGAGTGCAGACTCCAAGTCAGGTAGGGAAAAATTATGAGCATCGAATAAAATAACAATGACAAGATTCAAGATTGGATTTGAAGAATTAACTAATGATTGTAATGTAAGTACATGAGTATGCAAATAAGATTGCTTACCTAGGTAGTTTATATTCCTGTATTAAGATACCAGTTCTTTGGAAAATCAGATATAACTACGTGTTTTGAAGCATGGCGTTTGTTTACACCAAGTGGCGCCAGTTCACACAGTTGACAGACGACTTGGTACTCAACTATTAACTGTGATGGATATATGTGATAGGATATCTCATGCATAAATTGCATTATGGCTGTTTCCCAGAGAAGTTAAAGTGACATGGTCCGTTTGTGGCTTGTTATTTTTATTGCAAAATCATGTTATATGGTATAAATTATACCTATTACAGTGTAAAAACAGTCAAAATATGTTTCCATGTACCATTTAGGGGTTGAAAATAGACGCAGTAAAGGCTCTGTGTACACATCGACCATGAGTCATTTTCGAAACCGTTGTAGGCGTGGCTAAAAGCCCAGAAGGAAATACATGATCACGCGATGCAGTATCAGGTGAACACAAGTTGACGCCATTAACGCCACACCCAGCCAAGTGCACGGCTCCCAGTTGGTAAAGGTCAAAGGGTGGGTGCCACTCATGGCGATTTGAGTGACAGCATCGGGATTCTTATAAACATTCGACGTTTAACATTACAAAGTCAGTTCTGTTTCGATAAAACATTTATTGGCAGTCAGGACGCTACAATAGTTATAACTTATACTGATTAACATGATTTTGCAATAAAAATAAAAAGCCACGAACTGATCATGTCGCTTTAAGTTTGAGCGAATGAACATGTGTGCCGGGGGTTTGGTTTAAAATGTTTGAAGGGACTCCATTCTGTTCTGGCTGTTTGATGATCTTATTGACTGTTGTTTCCCAGCTAGTTGACCTGCATGTATACGTGTGTGTGTGTGTGTAGGTGTATATTTGTGTTTCAGAGCCGATATGTCGGATATTTTGACCTTGTGAGGAATGCATATTATGGAAGAATGCCTCCGGCAAAAAGACTGCTGCTCAGTAGAATGAATATTGTGCAAGTATCAGGTAGAGTAATTGTGGATAGTCAAGGTACACACTGAAACAGAAGGGTAAGGTCTGCTATTTGCTGGTTTGTGTCATAAGTGTATATTGCAGACAAAATACAGTTACCACTATCATTGTAATTAATTATGTGAAATCAACATTACTGTGAACAATGTTACCATTTCACTGTGCATTCTGACACATGAGTACTGTAGCATGCATAGTTATTCATTTGGTATTAATTAATAATATTAGTCTTGTTAGATTTATAATTTTATTATTCATTTATTGTTCCATTTATAAAACTCCCTGACTATTGCCAGAGCTGCTCTGGCAATAAGCGCAAACAAAATAAAATTCTTATTGCCAGAGCAGCTCTGACAATAAGGGCAGAAATAATTCTTATTGCCAGAGCAGAAATGGATTGATGGTGATATGCATGCACGTCCGGTCTGCTATATTTTCAGTGAACACTTGTCGACATAGTAATTGTGTGTGTGTGTGTGTGTGTGTGTGTGTGTGTGTGTGTGTGTGTGTGTGTGTGTGTGTGTGTGTGTGTGTGTGTGTGTGTGTGTGTGTGTGTGTGTGTGTGTGTGTGTGTGTGTGTGTGTGTGTGTGTGTGTGTGTGTGTGTGTGTGTGTGTGTGTGTGTGTGTGTGTGTGTGTGTGTGTGGTGTGTGTGTGTGTGTTGTGTGTGTGTGTGTGTGTGTGTGTGTGTGTGTGTGTTGTGTGTGTGTGTGTGTGTGTGTGTGTGTGTGTGTGTGTGTGTGTATGTGTGTGTGTGTTGTGGGTGTGTGTGTGTGGTGTGTGTGTGTGTGTGTTGTGTGTGTGTTGTGTGTTGTGTGTGTGTGTTGTGTGTGTGTGTGTGTGTGTGTGTGTGTGTGTGTGTGTGTGTGTGTGTGTGTGTGTGTGTGTGTGTGTGTGTGTGTGTGTGTGTGTGTGTGTGTGTGTGTGTGTGTGTGTGTGTGTGTGTGTGTGTGTGTGTGTGTGTGTGTGTGTGTGTGTGTGTGTGTGTGTGTGTGTGTGTGTGTGTGTGTGTGTGTGTGTGTGTGTGTGTGTGTGTGTGTGTGTGTGTGTGTGTGTGTGTGTGTGTGTGTGTGTGTGTGTGTGTGTGTGTGTGTGTGTGTGTGTGTGTGTGTGTGTGTGTGTGTGTGTGTGTGTGTGTGTGTGTGTGTGTGTGTGTGTGTGTGTGTGTGTGTGTGTGTGTGTGTGTGTGCAGTTGGCAATAAGAATTTGTTCTGCCCTTATTACCAGAGCAGAAATCAGCAGAGCAGCTCTGGCAATAAAGACACACAAAATTCTTATTGCCAGAGCTAGCTAACTGGCTAAAATGATAAGCGCGAAACAAATCCTTATTGCCAGAGCAGCTCTGGCAATAAGCGCGAAACAAATCCTTATTGCCAGAGCAGCTCTGGCAATAAGCGCGAAACAAATCCTTATTGCCAGAGCAGCTCTGGCAATAAGCGCGAAACAAATCCTTATTGCCAGAGCAGCTCTGGCTGGTAGGTAAAGTTTGATTTTTGAACTTTTAAGTTTCGAGCTGTTCATTGTACATGTGTGCGAGCCTGCAATAATTATGATAGTAAGGTATATTTTATAACGATGCAAAACCCTAAATACATTCACAGGGGTGAAAACATTTTACTCTGAAATTTTAGAAGCAATAAATAGGTTACTGCAAATCTGTATAATGTAGTTTCAAATTATAAACATTACAATGTTTTATTGTAACTACCCAGTACAATAAAAACACATGGCAATAAAGCAGATCTTATCTTATTTCTTTTATATTTAACTTGACACACCCAACTCCAGGCCTCCAAGTCTCATTCGTATTATCCCTCATATATACAGCAAACAATGTTAGCTTCAGTCAATTATAAAGATTGTTTAAATGGATAGATACACTTCAGATGTTACTGTTGTTACTAACATATGTATGATTTGTTTCCCTCGACAGGGATAGGGACAGGGGATGGGAAGGACCTACGGTGTCGGCTCAATGTTGAAGGACATAAATTTGACATCAACTTTGGAACGCACCTCAACTGCAAGGTAAAGAGGTATTAATGTTGATAATTCATTTACTATTGTCATTGCCAATAATGCAGTGTTGTTTTTTCTAAATGAAAGTATATTTCTATCTAAATTAACATACACGTTTTTCAACAGTATGACATTGACGAGACTTGATGTGTTCATTTGGGTGGCTATAGTTAATGATTCGTGTGAAGTGACATATACACCTGGTGGTCAGATCTCAGTGTAATCAGAACAGAATAGAAGATGTGGGTTATAAAGAATAACTATTATTATTATACCAGACTTATCAATTTCTTTTCTTGGACGTGCCATTTTTTAAATATAATTTGTTTGTGTATTATTCAGACAGCATTTGACCCAATCAGAAGTAGCCTAATTGTGAAGGTGTTCAATTCACCGATACTCATGAATGATGTCAAGGTCATGTTTTTCTGTTCCTCGGTAAGTGTCTTGTCAGTAGCACAAGGATTCCTACCACACAAACAATGCATCCAGGAAAAGTTTACTTAATATCTGAATGTGTACTCAGGTTGAAATGTAAAGATTTGCTCCAAGCAAAATGTTGAAACAAAAATGTTGTGATTGAGTGAGTAGAGAGAGAGACCACAAGAACTGTGACAGTAGTGGTGTTTGAATGTTGTGATTCAGAGAGTACCGAGAGGCTATGAGAACTGTGACAGTAGTGGTGTTTGAATGTTGTGATTCAGAGAGTACCGAGAGGCTATGAGAACTGTGACAGTAGTGGTGTTTGAATGTTGTGATTCAGAGAGTACCGAGAGGCTATGAGAACTGTGACAGTAGTGGTGTTTGAGTGTTGTGATTCAGAGAGTACCGAGAGGCTATGAGAACTGTGACAGTAGTGGTGTTTGAATGTTGTGATTCAGAGAGTACCGAGAGGCTATGAGAACTGTGACAGTAGTGGTGTTTGAATGTTGTGATTCAGAGAGTACCGAGAGGCTATGAGAACTGTGACAGTGGTGGTGTTTGAATGTTGTGATTCAGAGAGTACCGAGAGGCTATGAGAACTGTGACAGTAGTGGTGTTTGAATGTTGTGATTCAGAGAGTACCGAGAGGCTTTGAGAACTGTGACAGTAGTGGTGTTTGAATGTTGTGATTCAGAGAGTACCGAGAGGCTATGAGAACTGTGACCATAGTGGTGTTTGAATGTTGTGATTCAGAGAGTACCCAGAGGCTATGAGAACTGTGACAGTAGTGGTGTTTGAATGTTGTGATTCAGAGAGTACCGAGAGGCTATGAGAACTGTGACAGTAGTGGTGTTTGAATGTTGTGATTCAGAGAGTACCGAGAGGCTATGAGAACTGTGACAGTAGTGGTGTTTGAGTGTTGTGATTCAGAGAGTACCGAGAGGCTATGAGAACTGTGACAGTAGTGGTGTTTGAATGTTGTGATTCAGAGAGTACCGAGAGGCTATGAGAACTGTGACAGTAGTGGTGTTTGAATGTTGTGATTCAGAGAGTACCGAGAGGCTATGAGAACTGTGACAGTAGTGGTGTTTGAATGTTGTGATTCAGAGAGTACCGAGAGGCTATGAGAACTGTGACAGTGGTGGTGTTTGAATGTTGTGATTCAGAGAGTACCGAGAGGCTATGAGAACTGTGACAGTAGTGGTGTTTGAATGTTGTGATTCAGAGAGTACCGAGAGGCTTTGAGAATTGTGACAGTAGTGGTGTTTGAATGTTGTGATTCAGAGAGTACCGAGAGGCTATGAGAACTGTGACCGTAGTGGTGTTTGAATGTTATGATTCAGAGAGTACCGAGAGGCTATGAGAACTGTGACAGTAGTGGTGTTTGAATGTTGTGATTCAGAGAGTACCGAGAGGCTACGAGAACTGTGCTTTCTACTGTTGGTTCCACACAGGCTTCATTGAAGAGAACAGGTGAGTGCAGTGATTGGCTGTTCACTTGTGCCACCAGCAGTGATGCCAAAATGTTGCACCCGATAAGTCTTTCTTGCCCACTTGCTGTCTGGAGATGTTGATCTTGATGGTATCCTAGCTGTCTTGTTAAATCTTGTTGACTTCATCTGCGCTATGTTGCCTTCTCCTTTTGGGGTTTTAACTTTCTATTTTGATGACACTGATTTCACAAATATTTACAGATTGATCACGGACTGTTGATGGTGATGTAATATTTGTTCACGTGGAATTGATAACTTGGGTATGTGTAAGCGGGTTTAGACCCTGTTCATGGTTAGGTGTGAAAGCAATCAACATAGACAGGTACTTGGGAACGGTTCACAAATATTACGTGTAGGATATAAAAACACAAAGAATATTATGCGATAATAGATATTTTTTATGATGCAAAATATGTTTTCCTCTGTTGATCCAAGTTATGGACAATTTGCAAAACCTTCATAAATATCGTAGACACACATATATTCTGGGGGAAACTTGTGCGACATATTGTACTATGGATGTGAAATATGCTGAATGTTTATGTTGCAGACTATGGCTGCCCCGTGAACAGCTTGACAACCCTCACAAGCCCAGGACGTGGCGGACTTATCTTGAAGGTTTTGGGGTTGACTTTTACTTCAATGAGATCCGAGATAAAAAAGTAGTCATCCCAATTGATCCCGTGCTTGGAGGAATGACCATAGCACGAGCTACTCACTGACAAACACTATCCGTGGGGTGCTGCGGCTTTGGACGATTAAGGGGAATCATGTATATGTGTAACTAATGGCACCTAGTGACTAGAATGAAGTTCGTGCGGAAAATCCACCACTTTGGACATAATTGATACATGGAGTCTGTTATATTTTTTCTGCCTGGTGTCTCCTTGGAAAGAAACTATGATTGTGTTGTTGGTATGAAAACGTGGATACCCGATCAGAACGACTAGAACATCACGCGAAGGTTATTTGGGCGTGCCATTCTCATTTGGCATGACATTGCAGACTGGAGATCGGTAACACTGCTAGCAGGAACGACACAATTGCTCCTTTTATGTGAATTAATGCCTATTAGGATATTTGTTGATGTAGTTGTCTTGTAGAGGGAGAAATGTATGACCTACATATGATATTGCACAACATTTGCACTTTGGTATGCATTTACTCTATCAAGACCATGGATAAAAGAATAAAATGTAATTCTAGACAATATTTCAGAGTGTTGCGATTTGAGTCATAATTATATATTAAGCTGCACTTGAGCTGTTTGTTACTTGTTGTCACTTTAAATAGTTATTTTCAGACTATTCTGGTGTGCTTCGTGTATCTTGTTGATTAGTCTTACACATGATGCTTGGTACAAATGTTCGAGTGATGTCGTTGCAGTCCAACTTGCGAGTACAACCGAGGACGACACCTGAAGAATGGTCCAGTGGCCGGGAGCTGCGTGCAGTCTTCATGTCTAGTAGGGAGACACCAGCACATCCAGTGGATGAAATCACCTCCTGATCTACAGCTTGTACAACAACAGCAACAAGGATCTCGACTCAGAGCAGTGGTGGATGGTCATCGACCACAGCTCGAATTGCAAGATGATTTCTCTTTTCACCGAACAACTTCATTTGCTCCAGTACTACAAAGCAGTTAATAGGCGCCGGAGTGTTCGACCAACATGTCAACCTTTCCTTCGATTACCGCTGGCAACACAAAATAATTCACAGTTCGAGGTTAACAACATGCTTCTTGTACACATCGTCATGTTTGTACACATCGGCGTACGTGTCACGTGATGGTATCCCGGAGCATGCTGCAATTTAGCCATCGACTAGTGCACCAGTTTAATTTGATTATCTTTTTAAATTTATTTTAGAACAATGTTTATGTAAACTGCATGTTAATGTATATGTTTAAAATGTTTGACGTATTTTTTTCCAATGATTATTTTTGATAATATATGCTAACATTGTACAATAACATGATATTGCATGGAATCGTAGATTTTAGTATGAATGTAAACATACAATTCAACTGTAAAGTTGCCATATAATAAACTTATCTTATGTATATTTAATAATAATCATAACGTAAACAAATTAAGAGAGGACATTCTGAAAGTCATTCATTAGTGTATGAATACACAGCGGATATCGAGTGCACGTTGATACGTAGATGGTGAACGGAGTTGGCCGTTTAAATTGTGTTCTAGTAACTTCGAAGGATGATGATATGACGCTATCAGAATTCCCCCGTCACGACACACTATACGTATATGTACGCTTTACATGAACGCGTGTTTTATAAGTTGAGCTTCTTGCTGTGCCAGGAAAAGCGACACTTGGTAGTCCTTGTGCTTATGTGTTGCAAGTGGCGGATGTACGTTTATGCCAAGGAAACATCACAGACTCGAACTCACGAAGATGTCCGTCGTCATCCGGGTTGACAACTTTGGGGAGTTCTTTGATACTCGCACGCTTGGTTGCGTGCGTGCGATTGGGTGGTGTGGCACGTTTTGATTGTTATTTAAGTACCTTTTCATTGGTTGGAACGTTCTGGCATGTTTATGTTATCAACAGCTTCGCCATGGTTAGAAATAATTTCGGAAATAACTCGATACATGCAACCAACAATGTTGTGCTAGTTCGAAGTCCTATTATGCTAATACAATGTCAACACGATACACTCACGTTCTAGTTAGGATGTCAAATTTACACACGTCGGGACTTTGAAGTACATCTATGGTAATTTGCGAAGATTGGTAGCTAGGCTATCTATTTAAACGGCACCTTTGATGTGTTGTCTCGGAATTTATAAAAGCGTCCGAAAACCATTGACCAATTTACTTAGTTTGTGCTATTATCAGAAGTGTGTATCACAGTTACGGTGTGTGGTGCGTGCGTGCGTGCGTGCGTGCGTGCGTGCGTGCGTGCGTGCGTGCGTGCGCATATGTATGCGCATATTCGTGTCTGCATGTATGTATCTTGGTATTTTCCGCGGAGTAAGATGAATATAATTAATCATTCTAGGTAGCTCTTAGCTCAATTTTCGGTAGATGATGTTGTATCACAGTTAACGACCTTCGCACAAAATACATATAATAAATATCGTTATTCTAAAATCGAATCATGTAGCGGTCGGCTGAGATGCGTAATGTGTAAAAGAATCATTTCAAAATAATTGCGTGCGGGTCCGTACACTATCACATTATGTATATTTTCCGCCATTGATACTCTCGTAAGGGTCCAAATCGCACACGATTTAGACGATAATCGCAGGTGTATAAAGAGCATGATACATTACACACTCTTGTCGAAAATATAGTGATATATATATATACAACACTACATTTTCGATAAAACTGTTTTATGTGTCATGCTCTTTATACACCTGCGGTTATCGTATAAATAGTCAGCGGTTTGGACCCTTACGAGAGTATCAATGGCGGGAAGTAAACATTACGCTCAATGGCAGAATCTTGAGCTCGTTTGCTAAGGAAATGAAACACGGGTGAATGTAGTGGGTAAAGATCATCTAGGTACTACGGTACTACTCAAACACTCATTTTCAATGACATAACCTTAGTTGTGTGGGGTATTAGGTAATACCCCACACATATTCATTTAGTAACTGCTCCGTAGCTCAAGACGCCTAAACTTCCAACACTGCAACAGTGTTCCACAGAAGACATACATTAGTATTATGTAAATACTATTAAATGACAATAAAAACTAAACAAAGGTGGGCTGATACCCCCTACCCCAAACAATAATGGGGGTAGCACCCCACAACCGCCCTAAAAACGGGCTGATACAATATGATATTTCGCGGGGCACACAACTTTGTCGAGACGGTTCCAAATGACTCGAGTAAATTTACAACACCCCAATCTGGTATGTCAAACTTCACAAGCAACGAAGCCGTGTTGAAAGAAAGACAAAGGATTCGAGTAAATTTAGCGCGCCCAAATGTGTCAAGGCGCTCATCAGTCGTTACGCCGTTTGGGATATAAAGCTAGTTTGGTTTGACAATTTTAAGTGAGTATTGCTTGTATGATACATAATTGAAATAACAATTCTGATGTGAGCTGTTGGTATATTAGCTAATAATATCACAAACTACGTACAATGGTTTACGTGGTCTGACCTTATTTACGCTTTGATCGTATAATGATTTAATTAACGATGTTCTTCATAAACCCGATGTGTGTAAATTTGACATGGTCATCCGAATTAGAACATTCTCCCTTTATTTTGGAATGAATTAAATTGCATGAGTGTACCGTGTGGATAGGGAGTCAGTGAATTAACCAATACGGGCCGTCTTTGAAATACTTGACTCCTTCCCAGAGTCTTTGGAATCTTACGCAAAACGAATTATTGGACGTGGTAATTCTTTTAATCTTTCTGAAGTTTGTTTGGATCTGATGAACATCTTTTGTATATTTGATAAATAAGCGTGACGTGAACAATGCATATTATATTTGATAATGCATAATCAGAAGAAAAACATTAAAACAGACGTCTTAGTGGCGTAGTGTACGCAACAGTCGTGTGGCTTTCTTTTATCAAAATGAAATCTTCAATCAATATTAATTATCATAGAAAAAATGAAAATAGCAGCTCGAGTATAATATACGTAAAATTACAACATTTCGCCGTAGAACTAGGTAATGAGTGTTTATAAATGCCAACAGCACAAACGTAATAAGACATTTTCATAAAACAAATAATGTATTTGCTTTTCAACAATAAACAGGATCACGTAACAACACCCCAAATTTACGATATGCGTTTAATTTGGCTTCCGAAACGTTGAAACAATAACAAGTTGTGAGAAACTACAAAATGCAAAAGTTGTGAAACAAATTGCAAGAAAACAAAATGTATTGAAAACCTATGTTTTAGCTGTAGCGCTGAACATAAATAATTAATCAAATCAATGATGACAGGTCACTAAGTCAAATCGACCAGAAAATTGGCGGATTTGTTTGAGACTCAGGTGTGTCTTATTCATGGCACTTTACATCATATCATACAGCATTTCAATTTGCCTGATTTTGCTAAAACAAATTAATACATTCAGGAAACGTAACCTGGATAACATTGACAATTTTTGTCAGTTTCTTGAAAGACGCGGTGAACCATTAACGATTGATTGTTGACCAAATATCAGTGACGACCGGAAGGTCAAGAGACATTGCTATATTTTAGATACCACATCACACATAAGCAGACAATGCCAGAATAAATAAGAAACAATTGAGTACATCTGGGAGAACCACAAAGCAGTGTTTATTTATTACTTCAACACAATGTCACAACATTAGTCTTGGACAACAAAGACCAATTAAACTCCGCATTGGATTTTAGCCACATCGCTAATTTAGATACCACACCACATTTTATGTAAAATATGAATGAGTATTGACTAATGTAGCAGCAGTCACTTGTCAGTCATTAGGTATTCCTACATAATGCAATATGAGGACGCGTAGTCGTAAAGCTTAAACTATCGTAATGTGGTACACAGGTTTGAGTAAAACACCAAAAAAAATCCAATAACTAAATATTAACTAAACAATCACACATAGTGTTAGTAATTTATTTCAGAATCAATACATAGAAAACAACACACCTTTTGGATGGCGAACCAGAATTTAAACTGCACTGTACATATACCATGTACATTTCTATTTTTAACGATATATAGTCTTACAACCACCACTGTTGGAAGCATTTCAATAATTAAATGCAACATAATGTTCCACGCCTTGCCCATATATGTTTTACCCAAACACCACAAACATCTAATGATCTTCTATTATTGAAAACCAACCACACATGTATTTAGAACTTAATGTCACAATAAAATGCATACAATACCGTACATCTGGGATAAACCTTATACGTGCAGCACAAAAACCGAATGATCTGATAATATAAGTTTATCTCTGAATAAAATGCATAAAATACAATACATCTGGGATAAATTGTATTTAACACCATGCCATGTATACATTTTGCACAAACACCAGAAAACAAGCAAATTATGGTATTATGAAAACCATACACACACAAGTTTAGAAGTTCTTGTTAGAATAAAACGCCTATAATACAATATATCTGGGATAAACTGTATCTTACATCTTGCCATACACGTTTTACACAAGCACCACAAAAAACAAATTATTTGCCATTATTGAAAACCAACCATACATAATTTTAGAAGTTTATCGCAAGATGAAATGCATGCAATACAATATATCCGGGATGAATTGTATCTATGACCTTGTCGCCACATATACGTTTTATACAGGCACCACACACACAAATTATCTGCCATTATTGAAAACTATCCATAAACAATTTTAGAAGTTAATCTCAGAATAAAAGGCATACATTACAATATATCTGGGATAAATCGTGTGCACCTCAAAAATAAATGTTCTGCTATTATTGAAAACCAACACACATGTAACTTTACAAATTAATCTCACAATAAAATGCATACAATACAATGCAATACAATGCAATGCAACGCAACGCAACGCAACGCAACGCAACGCAACGCAACGCAACGCAACGCAACGCAACGCAACGCAACGCAACGCAACGCAACGCAACGCAACGCAACGCAACGCAACGCAACGCAACGCAACGCAACGCAACGCAACGCAACGCAACGCAACGCAACGCAACGCAACGCAACGCAACGCAACGCAACGCAACGCAACGCAACGCAACGCAACGCAACGCAACGCAACGCAACGCAACGCAACGCAACGCAATGCAATACAATACAGCTGGGATAATCGGGTCCAATAACTTGCATCAAATACGTTTTACACATGCAGCACAACAAACTAATTGTCTGCTATTACTACAAACCATCCACAAATAACTTTAGAAGTTGGTGTTATAATAACATGCACATAATACTATGATTCGTACGTAACAAACCGTATTTAACATCTTGTCAGATACATTAATTTGTATTTTGTGATTCTTTTATTAAATCACCCAATGGTGTCTTTGGTATGACCACTAGATTATATACCGAATGGTTATTCCCGTTTCCATGTAGATGTGCAGATTTTACCTCCACACACAAAAAACTATACCATATGAATATAAGCCAACAATACCTTGGCTTAGTAGTTAATGTCAGAAGAAAATTAACACAAGCAACAAGTCTGGGCTAAAAATAAAATAGCGTTTGCGTGTCATTGCATTATAATCCCAAATCATACACCATGGACAACAAATTCATTACAAACGGTACTGGAGCTTTACTCCGAAACCAACCATGTGAACTATGTTTTTAAATATGTGATTATCATTGTTTCCGCAGAACATTTAATAATGTATTTATCCAATATAAGTAAACTGTTTTACGTATTTCGTTTTTGTATGTATTATTAAATTTTCTCCAGTTCAAACATAGAATTGACTGAATTAGCGATGATTTATTATACTCATAGTTGCCGTTGTTCGTGTCTTCCCGCTCTGTAGTCACTGACGACGATCACTCTGGAAACATATCGCAAGTTAAGACTGTTAAGAAACATATTCACTCTTATAAATCTTAGCTTGACTTGACTTGTATCTTTAAGAACAACACCCACTTCTGAAATACACATTGAAATGTAATGTCCGGAATCGGGTTGAGTAAAATAGACGCGAAATATTAGCGTTACTACAACGATAAATCTATATGCCGAGATGAGATGTGCTCTTCTTCATAACTGCACACACAAAGAAACCAGCGCTAGGTTGCTAGTTTACACACTGGATAACGGGTTAGTCGAACATCCCGGTTACCCATAAAATGTATCTGCATTTTGTAGAGTCTGAAGGTTGTTTTTAAGGTTTTATGTGAGCCTCAACCATAATCTTGAGCGGACGGCGAATAGCAGAGAAAAATGCAGTTGGTACAAAGGATTGTTCATAGATTCTTCCCAGCAGGAAACATCTTGTGTTGTCGGTCAGATGGACGTTACTGGAACTGACCATAAAGAGGACGTGTGATGTCGCAGACAATACTAGTATCCTTTCTTTTGTCAGCGCCAAGTCTTCCCGCGGATACTGCCTTACTCCAATACATTTGCTTGCCACTTTTACAATGCGATACCGTCTAGCTGCGTCTGTCATGTTCACAATACCAAATCTTACAACACAATTGAAGGTCGGAACACTCTTCATTAAACTCCTATACAATTTCCCATATGTTTTGTCTGACCTCAAAAATATCAGTTTTCCTTAGCAGGTAGAGGCGTTGGTTTATCTTTTTTGCAATATTGTTTTCAGTAAAAACACCATATTGTAATAAAAGTGTCAACAAATTTAAACTGCACACAACGTCGACATCTGAGACTCTCCGGTATCTTGCACAATTTATGCATTTTGCAACATTAAGGTAAAGAAAGCTACCAGCACACCATTCACAAAGACTGAGATTTGTGGAACATAATCGGGCAAAGAATCTTTTTGTCAAGAGGCCATCTGAGGCATTCCAATTTGCATATGTCAGCAGTATGAGGTTTGACACGTCGCTTGATCTGTGCACATGTAAACAGAGATGACACAACCCTTGGTTTGGCGGAATGTCTTACAATCTCGTCCGATATGTGGACGCGGTGTGGACGGTCTCTCAAACATTCTTTCATCCAAAGAACAATGTTTGTGCTTATATTAAGGTCACTCATACGCTTCAGAAAAACAAAAGGATCGATGGTATTAATTGCACCCATATAATCAGTGAACAACTTTCTGATGTAGACTTCGTCATCTTCAAAATGCTGTGATGAAATTAGATCAGACAACCATAGAGATGGGTCCTGAACGCCTCTGTGAACGTTAAAAACGAGGATCAAGATATGCAGACAAATTGAATAGCAAATAATCTGCTCCATGCATTTAGCTATTATTGAGGTAAGTGCAACTGCACAAAACTAATTTAACTGGCTAGCTTTAGGTTTCTTGGGTACAGGGATAATCATATATGTTTTCCATGGCAGGCGTACAGTGAAACTCTTCCTCAGTTGAGCCGCCCATGACTTTAAGGTTTTTTCCCTCTCAGTCGTGGTATGAAGCTCCTGGAGAAAGTCTTAGTAAACCCTTCCTCAGAGAGTGTAATGTATTCTGGGACATCAGGTCGGCACAGAGGCGTACAATCACCATGAAAAGCATTACTTAAGACCAAACCGAGCATGAAAAACGGCTTAGTTCATTTGCTGCAGTAACAAAGTCATGAATCCGATACAAATTCACTCTGAGGGTGGATCACGTGGTGGCGTAATACTTTAAAAGACTCTGCGTGGAATTTCTTATTTATCTACCAGGTATATCATAGTAAAGATAACTACGCACTCTACCTTGTAGTGGTGCAGCCCATGTGAGTTTACTCACACCGAGGAATGTCGCAGTATTCCCAGAGCACTGCCGGGTCGGTTGTGTAGCACCAAGGCCCTGCTGAGACAGGGCAATTACTCGGGATGTTTTTGATGTTGTTGTTGCAGTAGTTTGCTCTGCCTCCTGTAACGCAGTTGTGTTGATGAGGCTGTAAGGAAATGGTTGAATATTTACTCACTGAGTACAGCAGCCTGTTACGTGACCGTCAGTATTTTCCCCTATCTTATTTTGAATTACTAAATAACTAATAGTTTAGCAATGTAACTTATTTTTAACAGGTTATCGCCGTTTTGACAATCACATATATTCTTAATTAGATGTTTAATTTCTGCGGGTATATAAATATTTTGAAAGACCAAACGATCAGCACTTAATAGGCAAAGTAGAAATAAGCTGATCAACGAAATCCAGGAAAACAAAATATTTAAAAGAAATAGTGAATATTATTCAATGAACATGATGGATATATCAAAGACATTTTGTACAAGAAACGTTTGACAAGAAACGTGTTACGAATTACTCTGTAAGATTGAAAAGTACGCTACCTTTTGTGAATTCCAGTGTTGACACATCCGACCTGATTTGGTCGTGTGGACAAGACCGCGGTAGTCATGACCATCAGCAGTTACCAGACACTCCGTCGTCCTGTTGCCTATAACATGGATAAACATAGGCGCCAATTTCACCTTCGAAATATTCTTTCTGCTGTAGTTAAGCTAGTTATTTGACGAGAGAGTGAAAGTAAGACATATAGAGAGAAAGAGAGAGAAAGAAAGAAAGATAGATAGATAGATAAGAGAGAGAGAGAAGAGAGAAGAGAGAGAGAGAGAGAGAGAGAGAGAGAGAGAGAGAGAGAGAGAGACAGAGAGAAAAAGAGATACAGAGAATGGAAGAGTAAGTACAAAACAGAAAGACAGAAAGACAGAAAGACAGGCAGGCAGAAGAGATAGATAGAGCAGACAGGCAGACAGGCAGACAGGCAGACAGGCAGACAGGCAGACAGGCAGAGACATGCAGACAGGCTGACAGACAGACATGCAGAAGACACAGACACACAGACACAGACACAGACACACGACACACAGACACACAGACACAGATACACAGAACAGACACAGACACACAGACACAGACACACGACACACAGACACGACATACATGACACACTAGAAAAGTCACACAGACACACAGACACACAGACACACAGACACACAGACACACAGACACACAGACACACGGGACACAGACACACAGACACACAGACACAAGAACACAGACAGCAGACAACAGACACACAGACACAGACACACGACACAGACACACAGACACACAGACACACAGACAACAGACACACAGACACACAGAAAAGACACACAGACACACAGACACACAGACACACAGACACACAGACACAGACACACAGACACACAGACACACAGACACACAGACACACAGACACACAGACACACAGACACACAGACACACAGACCAGACACACAGACACAGACACAAGACACACAGACACACAGACACACAGACACACAGACACACAGACGGACGGACAGTTGAACGAAAAGCGGACTGTAGTTTTCTATTTAAAACATCATTTGTTCTAAATAAATATATAACTTTGTAGTTTTCTATCGATGTCATCATCACTTTATCGTAAACTTACGGTTTCTGTTCGAAAATAGACAGGTTTGTTTTATAAACAAATTACTAGCTACAAACGATAATTAAATATAATATTTATGGAACGATGCGAATATACCTTTGTTTGTTGTGTTGTCTGGTTTACACTTGGAGACGTCATAGGATCTGATGCGTTGACCGGAAGCAGTGGGCGGATTAGCGCATGAGCCTTGTACCAGTGTAGATCTATCACATTTCTGTACCCAGGCCAGTTGACAGTCACACACCAGTGGATTGCCGTTAAGGAATAAATAATGTATATGTGACATACGGCTGAGGAGTGTCGCACTCAATGTTGACAGGCCGCAGTTGATAAGTCTCAAGTAGGTCACCTGACCAAGTCCAAGGAACGTGTCATCGGGAATTGTCTGGAGTGTGTTGTTTTCAAGAGACAGGGCTCTCAGACGTGATAAGTGACTAAACATGGTGTGACTCACTGTCTTCAGGTTGGTGTTGCTAAGAAATAGATACTTTAGCTGAGTGAGGCTATCGAAAGTATCATCGGGAATCGTCTCGAGATGGTTGTTACTAAGAAACAGCCCCTCCAGACGTGATAGGTGTTTGAACATGTTGTGGTTCACTGTTTTCAGGCGATTATTGCTCAGATCTAATTTCTTCAGCTGTCCGAGTTGATCGAATGCCCTGTCGTCGATCGTCTCTATCTTGGTTTTGTCAAGGTCCAGTTCCTCGAGATGGGGAAAGTTAATGAACGTGGTTCGACTCACTCTCTTCAGGTGGGCGTTGGTCAGATCTAGATACTTTAGCTGACTGAGATCATTGAACACGTCATCGGTGATTGTCTGTATCTGGTTTTCACCCACATTCAGTGTCTCCAATTGTGACAAGGGAGCAAACATGGCTCGGGTCAGTGTCTTAAGGCTGTTGTACCCCAGGTTAAGATACTTTAGCTGATTGAGACCAATGAAAGTTTCATCCGGAATCGTCTCGAGCAGGGTGTGTGATATGTACAATTTCTCTAGGTGAGACAAATGAGTGAATATTCCTCGACTCAGTGTGTTCGTATATATATTTTCCAGAACTAGAATTCTTAGCTGACCAAGTCCATCGAAAGCGCCATCAAGAATCGTTAACATACCGTTCCAATGAAATCTCAGTTCTTTGAGCTCACCCCCAATACCCAAGAACGCCCCCGGCTGGCAGCAAATAATGTTGCCTATATAATAGAACTCTATTTTCTTGGGCTTTGTGTTCTTAAAAGCTTCTGCTTGTATTACCAATCGTTCTGATCCGCCTCCGAATTTCCTTTCGCCACCTTGGATATCGATCGTATCAAATGTGTAGGAGGCATTGATGGACGGTACCTGTGAGTTGCCATAGACGGTACAGTCGACCCCTTGTGTGGTTTCTAAACAGCGATCCCGAGTGGCCCCGGTCGGCACTAGGGCTGCTATCAGCACCGCGATCAAAAGCCATCGCCGTGGCTCCTCAAACTCGTCACCACGCCGCACTCCCCGCCTAGCAGACAACCCTCAACCATCGTCACTTGGCTGTGTGTCGATGTTAGTCGTCGTTTGGAGAACGGTTTCGTTTCACCTCTTAGTGCCGTGTGGGTTGTGCTTCCTCATCGCTGCTCTTATGAATACGGCCGCCTGTCACTCTGTGTTTTCAGCCAATAGCATTCAACTCGTCGCCTTAACAGCTTAACAACAGAGGAAATCGCGGTGTGTGAACTTGTGTTGTAACTACAAAATAGTAAGAACCATTGTAATAGCCACATATTTTATTGCAGACACCATGCAATAGCCATAAGTTGCTGGTGTTTCCTTTGTAATGCAGATAACGCATCTAAAAACGCCAAATGCCTCCATCTCCCGGGATCGTAACATTCACACTCCTCCACCGTAGACTGATACAGACAGTCCGCAAACTGCTCTTCGGTTATGCTTATAAAAAGTTATGAAAAAATAATTATCCGATCGTTTATCTATATTAGATTATCGTCACAAAATATCATTCTAAAGGTAAGGGTCGCCGAAAAAATTTTTTGACGGGGACATGGAGATAGCTGGACGGAGAGGCTGTCTTAGAGAAATGTTTCCCGTGGATGTGCGATTGGGGCTGGCGGTTCGACGTCGAACACAAACCCATCCAAATAATTGGAGAAAAGAAACTCATTGGCCAGAATAACAATTAGGCGAGACCGGTCTAACACGTACAACATACTCACTATCAGGCGAGATTAGTGTAATAAGTACAACACACTCACTCTCAGGCGAGATTGGTGTAATATGTACAACATACTCACTATCAGGCGAGACTGGTGTAATAAGTACATCACACTAATTATTTGGCGAGACCGGTGCATTAAGTACAACACACTCATTGTCAGGCCAGACCGGTGTAATAAGTACAACTCGCTCACTATCAGGCGAGACTGGTGTAATATGTACAACACACTCACTATCAGGCGAAACCGGTGTAGTAAGTACAACACACTCATTGTCAGGCCAGACCGGTGTAATAAGTACAACACGCTCACTATCAGGCGAGACTGGTGTAATATGTACAACACACTCACTATCAGGCGAAACCGGTGTAGTAAGTACAACACACTCATTGTCAGGCAGACCGGTGTAATACGTACAACACACTCACT
Source organism: Ridgeia piscesae (assembly GCA_025642075.2). Lineage (NCBI taxonomy): Eukaryota > Metazoa > Annelida > Polychaeta > Sabellida > Siboglinidae > Ridgeia > Ridgeia piscesae. Next base: position 80,277 of record JAODUO010001228.1, on the reverse strand, counting down.
ATCAGGCGAGACCGGTGTAATACGTACAACACACTCACTATCAGGCGAGACCAGTGTCATAAGTATAACACACTCACTATCAGGCGAGACCGGTGTAATAAGTACAACACACTCACTATCAGGCGAGATTGGTGTAATAAGTACAACACACTCACTATCAGGCGAGACTGGTGTAATAAGTACAACACACTCACTGCCAGGCGAGACCAGTGTAATAAGTACAACACGATCACTGTCAGGCGAAACCGGTGTAATAAGACAACACACTCACTATCAGGCGAGACCAGTGTAATACGTACAACACACTCACTATCAGGCGAGACCAGTGTAATACGTACAACACACTCACTATCAGGCGAGACCGGTGTAATAAGTACAACACACTTACTATAAGGCGAGACCAGTGTAATAAGTACAACACACTCACTGTCAGGCGAGACCAGTGTAATACGTACAACACACTCACTATCAGGCGAGACCAGTGCAGTAAGTGCAACACACTCCTTGTCAGGCGAGACCGGTGTAATAAGTACAACACAGTCACTATCAGGCGAGACCGGTGTAGTAAGTACAAAACACTCACTGTCAGGCTAGACCGGTGTAATAAGTACAACACACTCATTGTCAGACTATACCGGTTTAATACGTACAACACACTCACTATCAGGCGAGACCGGTGTAATATGTTCAACACACTCACTATCAGGCAAGACCGATGTCATACGTACAACACACTCACTATCAGGCGAGTTTAAAAAATAAAGATAAATACACTCACTACCGAAATGCATAAGTGATTTATACTACTTAGGCATAATATTATATTCAAACACGAAGTTCAAATCCGAGTATAATAACATAGTCTAAATGAGAGGAATGTTTCGAAATTAATTCGGAAACAAGTATAGAAGAAATGAGTGAGTTATGTGCTACGTCCGTGATATAACTTACGATTATCGCGTACATCTTATACGATTTGGACGCTTACGAGAGTATCGGTTGCGGAAAATAGGAGCTATTTTGATTTGAAAGTGCACGGACTCGCATGGTGTTATTTTCAAATTACAATTACATATTTTACGCATTAATGCACACACACACACACACACACACACACACACACACACACACACACACACACACACACACACACACACACACACACACACACACACACACACACACACACACACACACACACACACACACACACACACACACACACACACACACACACACACACACACACACCACACACACACACACACATCACACACACACAAACACACACACACACACACACACACACACACACACACACACAACACACACACACACACACACACACACACACACACACACACACACACACACACACACACACACACACACACACACACACAACAAAACACACACACAAAACACACACACACACACACACACACACACACACACGAAACACACACACACACGCACGCACGCACGCACGCACATTCACATACGCATACGCATACGCATATACATGTGGTTCGTTGAAAAAGGCAGCTATTAAACGAAGGAAATAATCCTAGCAGCTTACAGTGGATACAATATGATATTCTTTGTTGAGACAGCGCCAAAGGATTCGAGTAAGTTTAGAATACCCTAATATGTTATATAAGACCCAAACAATGTTCGCAAATTAAGATTTTCGGACAATGTGAATAATTTAAAAAAATGATATATTGCTAGCAATCTTCGCAAAGTGTCATAGAGGATGAATCCGGCTTCTAATAAGTCAAACTTCATAAACAAAGAAATCGTTGCAAGAGGAAGACGCACGATTCGAGTAAATTGAGGGAGCCTTAATGTGTCATGGCGCACTTCAGTGGTGATAGGCCTTTTGATGTATGCATCTATTTTATTTTGGCAACTCAATGTGAAGATTGCTTCTCTGATACGTGATTGGAATATTAATTCTGAGGTGAGCTGTTATTATATGTCATAATATCACAAACTACGGCAAAGATCCGACATGTGTTTTTTGGCTTTATTATCCAAAATCAGAACACTGCATTTTTTGGTAACATTAATTTAGCATCGTTGTATACTATTTACCAGTCATTTGCATAATAGGATTTCAAAGAGACGCGGTGTTGTTGGTTGCATGAAATTTATATACCGAAATAGATTCTAACAAAGGCGAATGTTTTAAAGCCATACATGAATAATACAAGAGCAGCGGTTCTTCACCTTTCCTGTCTGCGACCAAAAGTTCGTCGCTGAAATGTGTGTCAACCTTATAAGAGTAAACTTTGGAACAAGAAACAGCAACTATATGATTAGTATTCCTAACGTAAATAAATGAAGAGAACGAGAACATTCTGAAATTCTTTCAGGGTTGTCTGAAACATCGCGGATATCGATTGCAACTAGATACAAAGATGGTAGACGGAATTGGCCTTTTAAACTGTGTTTTAGGTACCTTTGAGGAGGAGGATGTCACAACGGTCTCAGAATTCCCCCGTCATGACAAGCTACACGTATATGTTGTTGTTGTTGGCCTCTTTCTGTCACAATAAGCTACACGTATATATTGTTGTTGTTGTTGTTGGCCTCCTTCTGCCACGACAAGCTACACGTATATGTTGTTGTTGTTGGCCTCTTTCTGTCACGATAAGCTACACGTATATATTGTTGTTGTTGTTGTTGGCCTCCTTCTGTCACGACAAGCTACACGTATATGTTGTTGTTGTTGGCCTCCTTCTGTCACGACAAGCTACACGTATATGTTGTCG